>NW_022638239.1:372500-450336 GCF_010993605.1 Petromyzon marinus
CATCAACATCAACATCCATCACGTCTACAACATCAACATCATCATCATCAACAACATCAACATCCATCACGTCTACAACATCAACATCAACAACAACATCATCATCATCAACATCCATCACATCAACAACAACATCATCAACAACATCAACATCCATCACGTCTACAACATCAACATCAACAACATCCATCACGTCTACAACATCAACATCAACATCCATCACGTCTACAACATCAACATCAACAACATCATCAACAACAACAACATCCATCACGTCTACAACATCAACAACAACATCAACAACATCATCATCAACATCAACATCCATCACGTCTACAACATCAACAACAACATCAACATCATCCATCACGTCTACAACATCAACAACAACAACATCAACAACAACATCAACAACATCATCATCAACATCCATCACGTCTACAACATCAACATCAACAACATCAACATCATCAACATCCATCACGTCTACAACATCAACAACAACAACATAATCAACAACATCAACATCCATCACGTCTACAACATCAACAACAACATCAACATCATCTATCAACAACATCAACAACAACATCAACATCCATCACGTCTACAACAACATCAACAACAACAACATCAACATCATCTATCAACAACATCAACAACAACATCAACATCCATCACGTCTACAACATCAACATCAACAACATCATCAACAACAACATCCATCACGTCTACAACATCAACAACATCATCAACAACATCAACATCCATCACGTCTACAACATCAACAACAACAACAACATCATCAACAACATCAACATCCATCACGTCTACAACAACATCAACATCCATCACGTCTACAACATCAACAACAACATCAACAACATCAACATCACGTCTACATCAACATCCATCACGTCTACAACATCAACAACATCAACATCAACAACATCAACAACATCAACATCCATCACGTCTACAACATCAACAACAACAACATCATCATCAACAACATCAACATCCATCACGTCTACAACATCAACAACAACATCAACAACAACATCATCATCATCAACAACATCAACATCCATCACGTCTACAACAACAACAACATCAACAACATCATCATCAACATCCATCACGTCTACAACATCAACATCAACAACATCAACATCATCAACATCCATCACGTCTACAACATCAACAACAACAACATAATCAACAACATCAACATCCATCACGTCTACAACATCAACAACAACATCAACATCATCTATCAACAACATCAACAACAACATCAACATCCATCACGTCTACAACAACATCAACAACAACAACATCAACATCATCTATCAACAACATCAACAACAACATCAACATCCATCACGTCTACAACATCAACATCAACAACATCATCAACAACAACATCCATCACGTCTACAACATCAACAACATCATCAACAACATCAACATCCATCACGTCTACAACATCAACAACAACAACAACATCATCAACAACATCAACATCCATCACGTCTACAACAACATCAACATCCATCACGTCTACAACATCAACAACAACATCAACAACATCAACATCACGTCTACATCAACATCCATCACGTCTACAACATCAACAACATCAACATCAACAACATCAACAACATCAACATCCATCACGTCTACAACATCAACAACAACAACATCATCATCAACAACATCAACATCCATCACGTCTACAACATCAACAACAACATCAACAACAACATCATCATCATCATCAACAACATCAACATCCATCACGTCTACAACAACAACAACATCAACATCCATCACGTCTACAACATCAACAACAACAACATCAACAACAACATCAACATCATAAACAACATCAACATCCATCACGTCTACAACATCAACAACAACATCAACAACATCCATCACGTCTACAACAACAACATCAACATCCAGCACGTCTACAACATCAACAACAACAACATCACATCTACAACATCAACAACATCAACATCCGTCACGTCTACAACATCAACAACAACAACATCAACAACAACATCAACAACATCAACATCCATCACGTCTACAACAACATCAACAACAACATCAACATCATCAACAACAACATCAACAACAACATCAACATCCATCACGTCTACAACAACAACAACATCAACAACAACAACATCAACATCCATCACGTCTACAACATTAACAACATCAACAACAACAACATCCATCACGTCTACAACATCAACAACAACATCAACAACAACATCAACATCCATCACGTCTACAACATCAACAACAACATCAACAACATCAACAACAACAACAACAACATCATCAACAACATCAACAACAACATCAACCACAACAACAACATCATCAACAACATCAACATCCATCACGTCTACAACATCAACATCAACAACAACATCAACAACATCAACATCCATCACGTCTACAACAACAACAACAACATCCATCACGTCTACAACATCATCAACATCAACATCATCAACATCACGTCTACAACATCAACAACAACATCAACAACAACATCAACATCCATCACGTCTACAACATCAACAACAACAACAACATCATCATCAACATCAACAACATCATGAACAACATCAACATCCATCACGTCTACAACAACATCAACAACAACATCAACAATATTAACATCATCAACATCAACAACATCATCAACAACATCAACATCCATCACGTCTACAACAACATCAACAACATCAACAATATTAACATCAACAACATCATCAACAACATCAACAACAACATCAACAACATCAACAACAACATCAACAACAACATCAACAACATCATCAACAACAACATCCATCACATCTACAACATCACGTCTACAACATCAAAATCATCAACATCATCACCATCAACATCAACAACATCACCATCAACATCAACAACATCACGTCATCAACATCATCAACATCATCACCATCAACATCATCACCATCAACATCAACATCATCAACATCAACAACATCACGTCAACAACATCTAAAACAACATCAACATCATCAACATCAACATCACCACCATAAAACATCAACATCACGTCTACAATATCAACAACATCACCATCATCACATCTACAACATCACATCTACAACATCAACAACATCAACATCACGTCTACAACATCAACACCATCACCACCATCACATCTACAGCATCAACACCATCACCATCAACACCATCCAGCATAAACACCATCACCATCAACACCATCACATCTACAGCATCAACACCATCACCATCAACATCACGTCTACAACACCAACACCATCACCATCAACACCATCACATCTACAACATCAACACCATCACCATCAACACCATCACGTCTACAACATCATCACCATCAACACCACCACATCTACAGCATCAACACCATCACCATCATCACCGTCAACATCAACACCATCACCATCATCACCATCACGTCTACAACAACATCAACATCACCACCATCACGTCTACAACACCATCACATCTACAACACCAACACCATCACCATCAACACCATCACATCTACAACACCAACACCATCACCATCAACACCATCACATCTACAACATCAACACCAACACCATCAACACCATCACGTCTACAGCATCAACAACATCACCATCATCATCACGTCTACAGCATCAACACCATCACCATCAACACCATCACCACCATCACCATCAACATCACATCTACAACATCAACACCAACACCATCACATCTACAACATCAACACCATCACCATCAACATCATCACCATCAACACCATCACATGTACTGGTGGTGGTGTTGTTGTTGTGGTTGTTGTGGTGGTAGTAGTGGTTGTAGCTGTTGTGGTGGTAGTGGTGGTGGTAGTGGTGGTGGTAGTGGTAGTGATAGTGGTGGTGGTAGTAGTGGTGGTGGTTGTAGTTGTTGTGGTGGTGGTGGTAGTGGTTGTAGTTGTGGTGGTGATAGTGGTGGTGGTGGTAGTGGTTGTAGCTGTGGTGGTTGTAGTTGTTGTGTTGGTGGTTGTTGTTGTTGTGGTGGTAGTGGTAGTGGTGGTAGTGGTGGTGGTGATAGTGGTGGTGGTGATAGTTGTGGTGGTGATAGTGGTGGTGTGGTGGTTGTTGTAGTTGTTGTAGTTGTTGTGCTGGTGGTAATGGTTGTTGTGGTTGTAGTTGTTGTGGTGGTAGTGGTTGTTGTTGTGGTGGTAGTTGTTGTGGGTGTAGTTGTTGTACTGTACCTCCTGTGTGCCCCCGCAGGATGGAGGAGTGGTGGTAGTGGTGGTTGTAGTGGTGGTAGTGGTGGTGGTAGTGGTTGTTGTTGTTGTTGTGGTAGTTGTGGTAGTGGTTGTTGTAGTGGTTGTTGTTGTGGTTGTGCTGGTTGTTGTAGTTGTAGTTGTACTGTACCTCCTGTGTGCCCCCGCAGGATGGAGGAGTGGTTGTAGTGGTTGTTGTAGTGGTGGTAGTGGTGGTTGTAGTTGTGGTTGTTGTGGTTATAGTTGTTGTTGTGTTTGTTGTGGTTGTTGTGGTTATAGTTGTGGTTGTTGTTGTAGTAGTTGTTGTACTGTACCTCCTGTGTGCCCCCGCAGGATGGAGTGGTGGCAGTGGTGGTAGTGGTTGTTGTGGTTGTTGTGGTTGTTGTATTTGTTGTTGTTGTGTTTGTTGTGGTAGTTGTTGTTGTTGTACTGTACCTCCTGTGTGCCCCCGCAGGATGGAGGAGTGGTGGTAGTGGTGGTTGTAGTGGTGGTAGTGGTGGTAGTGGTGGTTGTAGTTGTTGTTGTGTTTGTTGTGGTTGTTGTTGTGGTAGTTGTTAGTAGTTGTTGTACTGTACCTCCTGTGTGCCCCCGCAGGATGGAGGAGTGGTGGTAGTGGTAGTGGTTGTAGTGGTTGTTGTAGTTGTTGTGGTTATAGTTGTGGTAGTTGTTGTAGTTGTTAGTAGTTGTTGTAGTAGTTATTGTACTGTACCTCCTGTGTGCCCCCGCAGGATGGAGGAGTGGTGGTAGTGGTTGTGGTAGTGGTGGTAGTGGTGGTAGTGGTTGTGGTAGTAGTTGTGTTTGTTGTGTTTGTTGTGGTTATAGTTGTGGTAGTTGTTGTAGTTGTTAGTAGTTGTTGTACTGTACCTCCTGTGTGCCCCCGCAGGATGGAGGAGTGGTTGTAGTGGTGGTAGTGGTTGTTGTTGTTGTGGTATTGGTTGTAGTTGTTGTTGTTGTGGTATTGGTTGTAGTTGTTGTTGTTGTGGTATTGGTTGTAGTTGTTGTGGTATTGGTTGTAGTTGTTGTTGTAGTTGTTGTTGTAGTTGTTGTTGTAGTTGTTGTTGTAGTTGTTAGTAGTTGTTGTACTGTACCTCCTGTGTGCCCCCGCAGGATGGAGGAGTGGTTGTAGTGGTGGTAGTGGTTGTTGTTGTTGTGGTATTGGTTGTAGTTGTTGTTGTTGTGGTATTGGTTGTAGTTGTTGTTGTTGTGGTATTGGTTGTAGTTGTTGTGGTATTGGTTGTAGTTGTTGTTGTAGTTGTTGTTGTAGTTGTTGTTGTAGTTGTTGTTGTAGTTGTTGTTGTAGTTGTTAGTAGTTGTTGTACTGTACCTCCTGTGTGCCCCCGCAGGATGGAGGAGTGGTGGTAGTGGTTGTTGTGTTTGTTGTAGTTGTTGTGGTTATAGCTGTGGTAGTTGTTGTAGTTGTAGTTGTTGTACTGTACCTCCTGTGTGCCCCCGCAGGATGGAGGAGTGGTTGTAGTGGTGGTAGTGGTTGTTGTTGTTGTGGTATTGGTTGTAGTTGTTGTTGTTGTGGTATTGGTTGTAGTTGTTGTTGTTGTGGTATTGGTTGTAGTTGTTGTTGTAGTTGTTGTTGTAGTTGTTAGTAGTTGTTGTACTGTACCTCCTGTGTGCCCCCGCAGGATGGAGGAGTGGTTGTAGTGGTAGTGGTTGTTGTTGTTGTGGTATTGGTTGTAGTTGTTGTTGTTGTGGTATTGGTTGTAGTTGTTGTTGTTGTGGTATTGGTTGTAGTAGTAGTTGTAGTTGTTGTACTGTACCTCCTGTGTGCCCCCGCAGGATGGAGGAGTGGTGGTAGTGGTTGTGGTAGTGGTTGTTGTGTTTGTTGTAGTTGTTGTGGTTATAGCTGTGGTAGTTGTTGTAGTTGTTAGTAGTAGTTGTACTGTACCTCCTGTGTGCCCCCGCAGGATGGAGGAGTGGTGGTAGTGGTGGTAGTGGTTGTGGTAGTGGTTGTGTTTGTTGTGTTTGTTGTGGTTATAGTTGTAGTAGTAGTTGTTGTAGTTGTTGTACTGTACCTCCTGTGTGCCCCCGCAGGATGGAGGAACATCGCCACTGCTCTGTGGCGTTGACCAGCGACGAGGCAGCACCACACACAGCACTGGGGCCGATAAACCTGCACCACAACAACAACAACAACAACTACATCATCAACAACATCAACAACATCAACAACATCAACAACAACAACATCAACAACAACAACAACAACAACATCAACAACAACAACAACATCAACAACATCATCAACATCATCAACAACAACAACATGAACAACATGAACCTGCACAACAACAACAACATCATCAACAACATGAACAACATCAACATGAACCTGCACAACATCAACAACATCAACAACATGAACAACATCAACAACATGAACTTGCACCACAACAACATCATCAACAACATGAACCTGCGCAACAACATCAACATCAACAACATGAACCTGCACAACAACAACAACAACAACATCAACAACAACAACAACATGAACAACATGAACCTGCACAACAACAACAACAACAACATGAACAACATAAACCTGCACCACAACAACAACATCATCAACAACATCAACATCATCAACAACAACATCAACAACATAAACCTGCACAACAACAACAACAACATGAACAACTTAAACCTGCACAACAACAACATCAACAACAACGTCAACAACAACAACAACGTCAACAACAACAACATCATCAACAAGAACATCAACAACAACATCAACAACATCATCAACATCAACCTGCACAACAACAACATCATCAACAACAACAACATCAACAACAACATCATCATCAACATCAACCTGCACAACAAAAACATCATCAACAACAACAACATCAACAACATCATCATCAACATCAACCTGCACAACAACATCATCAACAACAACATTAACATCAACAACATCAACAACATCATCAACATCATCAACAACAACGTCAACAACAACATCAACAACATCAATAACATCAACAACAACATAAACAACAACATCATCAACATCAACATGAACCTGCACCACCACCACAACAACAACATCAACAACAACATTAACAACATGAACTTGCACAACAACAACATGAACCTGCACCACAACAACAACAACATCATTAACAACATCAACATGAACCTGCACCACCACCACCACCACAACAACAACAACAACAGCATCATCAACATCATCAACAACAACATCAACAACAACATCAACAACATCATCAACATCAACATGAACCTGCACCACCACCACAACAACAACATCAACAACAACATCAACAACATCAACAACATGAACCTGCACCACAACAACATCAACATCATCAATAACATCAACAACAACATCAACAACAACATCAACAACATCAACAACAACCACAACAACAACATCATCAACATCATCAACAACAACATCAACATGAACCTGCACCACCACCACAACAACAACAACAACAACATCATCAACATCAACATCATCAACAACATCAACAACAACCACAACAACAACATGAACCTGCACCACAACAACAACATCAACATCATCAACAACATCAACAACATGAACTTGTACCACAACAACAACATCAACAACAACATGAACCTGCACCACAACAACAACAACAACAAAATCATCAACAACAACATCAACATGAACCTGCACCACAACAACAACATCAACAACAACAACATCAACAACATGAACCTGCACCTCAACAACATCAACATCATCAACAACAACATCAACAACAACAACATCAACAACATGAACCTGCACCTCAACAACAACATCAACATCATCAACAACAACAACATCAACAACATTATCAACAACAACATCAAAGACATCATCAACAACAACGTCAACATCAACAACAACAACATCAACAACATTATCAACAACAACATCAAAGACATCATCAACAACAACGTCAACATCAACAACAACAACAACATCAACAACATCGTCAACAACGTCAACAACATGAACCTGCACCACCACAACAACATCATCATCAACAACATCAACAACATCACCAACAACATCAAGAACATCAACAACAAAGTCAACAACATCAACAACAACAAAGTCAAGAACATCAACAACAACAAAGTCAACAACATCAACAACAACAAAGTCAACAACATCAACATCAACAACAACATCAACAACAACATCAACAACATCAACGTCAACAACAATATGCACCACAACAACAACCACCACAACAACTACAACAACATGAACCTGCACCACCACAACAACAACATCAACAACATGAGCCTGCACCACAACATCAACCACAACATGAACCTGCACCACAACATCAACAACATCAACAACAACATCAACAACCTCATCAACAACATGAGCCTGCACCACAACATCAACCACAACATGAACCTGCACCACAACATCAACAACATCAACAACAACATCAACAACATCAACAACAACATCAACAACATCAACAACAACATCAACAACCTCATCAACAACATGAACCTGCACCACAACAACATCAACAACGTCAACATCAACAACATCAACATGAACCTGCACCACCACCACAACAACAACATCAACAACAACAACATCAACAACAACATCAACACCACATGAACCACCACAACAACATAAACCTGCACCACCACCACCACAACAACACAACAACAACATGAATCTGTGTTGTATGGTGGCATGTAACTGTGTTGTGTTATTGTTGTTGTTGATGACGTATTGTTGTTGCTGTGATGTTAGATTGTAGTGTTGATGTTGTAGTGTTGTTGTTGATGTTGTTGATGTTGTTGTTAATGTTGATGTTGTTAGTGATGTTGTTGATGTAGTGTTGTTAGTGTTGTTGATGTTGTTGTAGTGTTGATGTTGTTGTTGATGTTATTGTAGTGTTGATGTTGTTGTTTCTAGTGATGTTGTTGTTAATGTTGATGTTGTTGTTGATGTTAGTTGTTGTTGTTGTTAGTGTTGTTGTTGTAGTGTTGATGTTGTTGTTAGTGATGTTGTTGTTGCTAGTGATGTTGTTGTTGTTAATGTTGTTGTAGTGTTGATGTTGTTGTTGATGTTATTGTATTGTTGATGTTGTTGATGTTGTTGATATTGTTGTAGTGTTGATGTAGTGTTGATGTTAGTTGTTGATGTTGCTAGTGATGTTGTTGTTGCTAGTGATGTTGTTGATGTTGTTGTTGATGTTGTTAGTGATGTTCATGTTGTTGATGTTGTTGTAGTGTTACTGTTGTTGTTGATGTTGTAGTGTTGATGTTGTTAATGTTAGTTGTTGATGTTGTTGATAGTGATGTTGTTGTTGCTAGTGATGTTGTTGTTGATGTTGTTAGTGTTGATGTTAGTAGTTGATGTTGTTGTTGATGTTGCAGTTAGCGTTGATGTTGTTGTTGTAGTTAGTGTTGTTGTTGATGTTGTTAGTGTTGTTGATGTTGTTGTTGATGTTGTTGTTGCTAGTGATGTTGTTGTTGATGTTGTAGTTAGTGTTGTTGTTGATGTTGTTAGTGTTGTTGATGTTGTTGTTGATGTTGTTGTTGCTAGTGATGTTGTTGTTGATGTTGTAGTTAGTGTTGTTGTTGATGTTGTTAGTGTTGTTGATGTTGTTGTAGTATTGATGTTGTTGTTGATGTTGTTGTTGCTAGTGATGTTGTTGTTGATGTTGTAGTTAGTGTTGTTGTTGATGTTGTTAGTGTTGTTGTTGATGTTGTTAGTGTTGTTGATGTTGTTGTTGCTAGTGATGTTGTTGTTGATGTTGTAGTTAGTGTTGTTGTTGATGTTGTTAGTGTTGTTGTTGATGTTGTTGTTGTTGATGTTGTTGAGTGACTCACGTCGCTGGTTTCCAGATCATGATGAGTTTGTCGTCACTTCCAGACGCAAGCAGTGAGCCGGAGTTGGACCACCGCACACAGTTCACACACGCTAAGCACACGCAACAACAACACGATTAACACAGTTCACACACGCTAAGCACACGCAACAACAACACGATTAACACACTTCACACACGCTAAGCACACGCAACAACAACAACAACACGATTAACACACTTCACACACGCTAAGCACACGCAACAACAACAACAACACGATTAACACAGTTCACACACGCTAAGCACACGCAACAACAACACGATTAACACACTTCACACACGCTAAGCACACACAACAACAACAACAACAACACGATTAACACACTTCACACACGCTAAGCACACGCAACAACAACAACAACAACACGATTACCACAGTTCACACACGCTAAGCACACGCAACAACAACACGATTAACACACTTCACACACGCTAAGCACACGCAACAACAACAACACGATTAACACAGTTCACACACGCTAAGCACACGCAACAACAACAACACGATTAACACAGTTCACACACGCTGAGCACACGCAACAACAACACGATTAACACACTTCACACACGCTAAGCACACGCAACAACAACACGCAACAACACGATTAACACAGTTCACACACGCTAAGCACACGCAACAACAACACGCAACAACACGATTAACACAGTTCACACACGCTAAGCACACGCAACAACAACACACAGCATGATTAACACAGTTCACACACGCTAAGCACACACAACAACAACACGCAACAACAGCACGATTAACACACTTCACACACGCTAAGCACACGCAACAACAACACACAGCATGATTAACACAGTTCACACACGCTAAGCACACACAACAACAACATGCAACAACAGCACGATTAACACACTTCACACACGCTAAGCACACGCAACAACAACACACAGCATGATTAACACAGTTCACACATGCTAAGCACACACAACAACAACAAGCAACAACAGCACGATTAACACACTTCACACACGCTAAGCACACGCAACAACAACACACAGCATGATTAACACACTTCACACACGCTAAGCACACGCAACAACAACACACAGCATGATTAACACAGTTCACACACGCTAAGCACACACAACAACAACACGCAACAACAGCACGATTAACACACTTCACACACGCTAAGCACACGCAACAACAACACACAGCATGATTAACACAGTTCACACACGCTAAGCACACACAACAACAACACGCAACAACAGCACGATTAACACACTTCACACACGCTAAGCACACGCAACAACAACACACAGCATGATTAACACAGTTCACACACGCTAAGCACACACAACAACAACACGCAACAGCACGATTAACACACTTCACACACGCTAAGCACACGCAACAACAACACACAGCATGATTAACACAGTTCACACACGCTAAGCACACACAACAACAACACGCAACAACAGCACGATTAACACACTTCACACACGCTAAGCACACGCAGCAACAACACACAGCATGATTAACACACTTCACACACGCTAAGCACACGCAACAACAACACACAGCATGATTAACACAGATCACACACGCTAAGCACACACAACAACAACACGCAACAACAGCACGATTAACACACTTCACACACGCTAAGCACACGCAACAACAACACACAGCATGATTAACACAGTTCACACACGCTAAGCACACACAACAACAACACGCAACAGCACGATTAACACACTTCACACACGCTAAGCACACGCAACAACAACACACAGCATGATTAACACAGTTCACACACGCTAAGCACACACAACAACAACACGCAACAACAGCACGATTAACACACTTCACACACGCTAAGCACACGCAACAACAACACGCAACAACAACACGCAACAACACGATTAACACAGTTCACACACGCTAAGCACACGCAACAACACGATTAACACACTTCACACACGCTAAGCACACGCAACAACAACACGATCAACACAGTTCACACACGCTAAGCACACGCAACAACACGATTAACACACTTCACACACGCTAAGCACACGCAACAACAACACACAGCATGATTAACACAGTTCACACACGCTAAGCACACACAACAACAACACGCAACAACAGCACGATTAACACACTTCACACACGCTAAGCACACGCAACAACAACACGCAACAACAACACGCAACAACACGATTAACACAGTTCACACACGCTAAGCACACGCAACAACACGATTAACACACTTCACACACGCTAAGCACACGCAACAACAACACGATCAACACAGTTCACACACGCTAAGCACACGCAACAACACGATTAACACACTTCACACACGCTAAGCACACGCAACAACAACACACAGCATGATTAACACAGTTCACACACGCTAAGCACACACAACAACAACACGCAACAACAGCACGATTAACACACTTCACACACGCTAAGCACACGCAACAACAACACGCAACAACAACACGCAACAACACGATTAACACAGTTCACACACGCTAAGCACACGCAACAACACGATTAACACACTTCACACACGCTAAGCACACGCAACAACAACACGATCAACACAGTTCACACACGCTAAGCACACGCAACAACACGATTAACACACTTCACACACGCTAAGCACACGCAACAACAACATGATTAACACACTTCACACACGCTAAGCACACGCAACAACAACACGCAACAACACGATTAACACAGTTCACACACGCTAAGCACACGCAACAACAACACGCAACAACACGATTAACACAGTTCACACACGCTAAGCACACGCAACAACAACATGATTAACACACTTCACACACGCTAAGCACACGCAACAACAACACGCAACAACAACAACACGATTAACACAGTTCACACACGCTAAGCACACGCAACAACAACAACACGATTAACACACTTCACACACGCTAAGCACACGCAACAACAACAACACGATTAACACAGTTCACACACGCTAAGCACACGCAACAACACGATTAACACACTTCACACACGCTAAGCACACGCAACAACAACACGCAACAACAACAACACGATTAACACAGTTCACACACGCTAAGCACACGCAACAACAACACGCAACAACAACAACACGATCAACACAGTTCACACACGCTAAGCACACGCAACAACACGATTAACACACTTCACACACGCTAAGCACACGCAACAACAACATGATTAACACACTTCACACACGCTAAGCACACGCAACAACAACACGCAACAACACGATTAACACAGTTCACACACGCTAAGCACACGCAACAACAACACGCAACAACACGATTAACACAGTTCACACACGCTAAGCACACGCAACAACAACATGATTAACACACTTCACACACGCTAAGCACACGCAACAACACGCAACAACAACAACACGATTAACACAGTTCACACACGCTAAGCACACGCAACAACAACAACACGATTAACACACTTCACACACGCTAAGCACACGCAACAACACGATTAACACACTTCACACACGCTAAGCACACGCAACAACAACACGATCAACACAGTTCACACACGCTAAGCACACGCAACAACACGATTAACACACTTCACACACACTAAGCACACGCAACAACAACATGATTAACACACTTCACACACGCTAAGCACACGCAACAACAACACGCAACAACACGATTAACACAGTTCACACACGCTAAGCACACGCAACAACAACACGCAACAACACGATTAACACAGTTCACACACGCTAAGCACACGCAACAACAACATGATTAACACACTTCACACACGCTAAGCACACGCAACAACAACACGCAACAACAACACGATTAACACAGTTCACACACGCTAAGCACACGCAACAACAACAACACGATTAACACACTTCACACACGCTAAGCACACGCAACAACAACAACAACACGATTAACACAGTTCACACACGCTAAGCACACGCAACAACACGATTAACACACTTCACACACGCTAAGCACACGCAACAACAACACGCAACAACAACAACACGATTAACACAGTTCACACACGCTAAGCACACGCAACAACAACAACACGATTAACACAGTTCACACACGCTAAGCACACGCAACAACACGATTAACACACTTCACACACGCTAAGCACACGCAACAACAACACGATCAACACAGTTCACACACGCTAAGCACACGCAACAACACGATTAACACACTTCACACACGCTAAGCACACGCAACAACAACATGATTAACACACTTCACACACGCTAAGCACACGCAACAACAACACGCAACAACACGATTAACACAGTTCACACACGCTAAGCACACGCAACAACAACACGCAACAACACGATTAACACAGTTCACACACGCTAAGCACACGCAACAACAACATGATTAACACACTTCACACACGCTAAGCACACGCAACAACAACACGCAACAACAACACGATTAACACACTTCACACACGCTAAGCACACGCAACAACAACAACAACACGATTAACACAGTTCACACACGCTAAGCACACGCAACAACACGATTAACACACTTCACACACGCTAAGCACACGCAACAACAACACGCAACAACAACAACACGATTAACACAGTTCACACACGCTAAGCACACGCAACAACAACACGCAACAACAACAACACGATTAACACAGTTCACACACGCTAAGCACACGCAACAACAACAACACGATTAACACACTTCACACACGCTAAGCACACGCAACAACAACAACACGATTAACACAGTTCACACACGCTAAGCACACGCAACAACAACACGCAACAACAACAACACGATTAACACAGTTCACACACGCTAAGCACACGCAACAACAACACGCAACAACAACAACACGATTAACACAGTTCACACACGCTAAGCACACGCAACAACAACAACACGATTAACACACTTCACACACGCTAAGCACACACAACAACAACAACAACACGATTAACACAGTTCACACACGCTAAGCACACGCAACAACAACACGCAACAACAACAACACGATTAACACAGTTCACACACGCTAAGCACACGCAACAACAACACGCAACAACAACAACACGATTAACACAGTTCACACACGCTAAGCACACGCAACAACAACAACACGATTAACACACTTCACACACGCTAAGCACACGCAACAACAACAACAACAACACGATTAACACAGTTCACACACGCTAAGCACACGCAACAACAACAACATGATTAACACAGTTCACACACGCTAAGCACACACAACAACACGATTAACACACTTCACACAAGCTAAGCACATGCAACAACAACAACAACAACACGATTAACACAGTTCACACACGCTAAGCACACGCAACAACACGATTAACACAGTTCACACACGCTAAGGACACGCAACAACACGATTAACACAGTTCACACACGCTAAGCACACGCAACAACACGATTAACACAGTTCACACACGCTAAGCACACGCAACAACACGATTAACACAGTTCACACACGCTAAGCACACGCAACAACACGATTAACACAGTTCACACACGCTAAGCACACGCAACAACAACACGCAACAACACGATTAACACAGTTCACACACGCTAAGCACACGCAACAACAACACGCAACAACACGATTAACACAGTTCACACACGCTAAGCACACGCAACAACAACATGATTAACACACTTCACACACGCTAAGCACACGCAACAACAACACGCAACAACAACACGATTAACACAGTTCACACACGCTAAGCACACGCAACAACAACATGATTAACACACTTCACACACGCTAAGCACACGCAACAACAACACGCAACAACGACAACACGATTAACACACTTCACACACGCTAAGCACACGCAACAACAACAACAACACGATTAACACAGTTCACACACGCTAAGCACACGCAACAACACGATTAACACACTTCACACACGCTAAGCACACGCAACAACAACACGCAACAACAACAACACGATTAACACAGTTCACACACGCTAAGCACACGCAACAACAACACGCAACAACAACAACACGATTAACACAGTTCACACACGCTAAGCACACGCAACAACAACAACACGATTAACACACTTCACACACGCTAAGCACACGCAACAACAACAACACGATTAACACAGTTCACACACGCTAAGCACACGCAACAACAACACGCAACAACAACAACACGATTAACACAGTTCACACACGCTAAGCACACGCAACAACAACACGCAACAACAACAACACGATTAACACAGTTCACACACGCTAAGCACACGCAACAACAACAACACGATTAACACACTTCACACACGCTAAGCACACGCAACAACAACAACAACACGATTAACACAGTTCACACACGCTAAGCACACGCAACAACAACACGCAACAACAACAACACGATTAACACAGTTCACACACGCTAAGCACACGCAACAACAACACGCAACAACAACAACACGATTAACACAGTTCACACACGCTAAGCACACGCAACAACAACAACACGATTAACACACTTCACACACGCTAAGCACACGCAACAACAACAACACGATTAACACAGTTCACACACGCTAAGCACACGCAACAACAACAACATGATTAACACAGTTCACACACGCTAAGCACACACAACAACACGATTAACACACTTCACACAAGCTAAGCACATGCAACAACAACAACAACACGATTAACACAGTTCACACACGCTAAGCACACGCAACAACACGATTAACACAGTTCACACACGCTAAGGACACGCAACAACACGATTAACACAGTTCACACACGCTAAGCACACGCAACAACACGATTAACACAGTTCACACACGCTAAGCACACGCAACAACACGATTAACACAGTTCACACACGCTAAGCACACGCAACAACACGATTAACACAGTTCACACACGCTAAGCACACGCAACAACACGATTAACACAGTTCACACACGCTAAGCACACGCAACAACAAAACGATTAACACAGTTCACACACGCTAAGCACACGCAACAACACGCAACAACACGATTAACACAGTTCACACACGCTAAGCACACGCAACAACAACACGATTAACACAGTTCACACACGCTAAGCACACGCAACAACAACAACAACAACACGATTAACACAGTTCACACACGCTAAGCACACGCAACAACAACAGCACGATTAACACAGTTCACACACGCTAAGCACACGCAACAACAACAACATGATTAACACACTTCACACACGCTAAGCACACGCAACAACAACATGATTAACACAGTTCACACACGCTAAGCACATGCAACAACAGCACGATTAACACAGTTCACACACGCTAAGCACACGCAACAACAGCATGATTAACACAGTTCACACACGCTAAGCACACGCAACAACAACACGCAACAACACGATTAACACACTTCACACACGCTAAGCACACGCAACAACAACAACACGATTAACACACTTCACACACGCTAAGCACACGCAACAACAACACGATTAACACAGTTCACACACGCTAAGCACACGCAACAACAACAACACGATTAACACACTTCACACACGCTAAGCACACGCAACAACACCACGATTAACACAGTTCACACACGCTAAGCACACGCAACAACAACACGATTAACACAGTTCACACACGCTAAGCACACGCAACAACAACAACATGATTAACACACTTCACACACACTAAGCACACGCAACAACAACATGATTAACACAGTTCACACACGCTAAGCACACGCAACAACAGCATGATTAACACAGTTCACACACGCTAAGCACACGCAACAACAGCATGATTAACACAGTTCACACACGCTAAGCACACGCAACAACACGATTAACACACTTCACACACGCTAAGCACACGCAACAACAACAACACGATTAACACACTTCACACACGCTAAGCACACGCAACAACAACACGATTAACACACTTCACACACGCTAAGCACACGCAACAACAACACACAGCACGATTAACACAGTTCACACACGCTAAGCACACGCAACAACAACACGATTAACACAGTTCACACACGCTAAGCACACGCAACAACAACATGATTAACACACTTCACACACGCTAAGCACACGCAACAACAACATGATTAACACAGTTCACACACGCTAAGCACACGCAACAACAGCATGATTAACACAGTTCACACACGCTAAGCACACGCAACAACAGCATGATTAACACAGTTCACACACGCTAAGCACACGCAACAACAGCATGATTAACACAGTTCACACACGCTAAGCACACGCAACAACAACAACACGATTAACACAGTTCACACACGCTAAGCACACGCAACAACAACAACACGATTAACACAGTTCACACACGCTAAGCACACGCAACAACAACAACAACACGATTAACACACTTCACACACGCTAAGCACACGCAACAACACGATTAACACACTTCACACACGCTAAGCACACGCAACAACAACACGATCAACACAGTTCACACACGCTAAGCACACGCAACAACACGATTAACACACTTCACACACACTAAGCACACGCAACAACAACATGATTAACACACTTCACACACGCTAAGCACACGCAACAACAACACGCAACAACACGATTAACACAGTTCACACACGCTAAGCACACGCAACAACAACACGCAACAACACGATTAACACAGTTCACACACGCTAAGCACACGCAACAACAACATGATTAACACACTTCACACACGCTAAGCACACGCAACAACAACACGCAACAACAACACGATTAACACAGTTCACACACGCTAAGCACACGCAACAACAACAACACGATTAACACACTTCACACACGCTAAGCACACGCAACAACAACAACAACACGATTAACACAGTTCACACACGCTAAGCACACGCAACAACACGATTAACACACTTCACACACGCTAAGCACACGCAACAACAACACGCAACAACAACAACACGATTAACACAGTTCACACACGCTAAGCACACGCAACAACAACAACACGATTAACACAGTTCACACACGCTAAGCACACGCAACAACACGATTAACACACTTCACACACGCTAAGCACACGCAACAACAACACGATCAACACAGTTCACACACGCTAAGCACACGCAACAACACGATTAACACACTTCACACACGCTAAGCACACGCAACAACAACATGATTAACACACTTCACACACGCTAAGCACACGCAACAACAACACGCAACAACACGATTAACACAGTTCACACACGCTAAGCACACGCAACAACAACACGCAACAACACGATTAACACAGTTCACACACGCTAAGCACACGCAACAACAACATGATTAACACACTTCACACACGCTAAGCACACGCAACAACAACACGCAACAACAACAACACGATTAACACACTTCACACACGCTAAGCACACGCAACAACAACAACAACAACACGATTAACACAGTTCACACACGCTAAGCACACGCAACAACACGATTAACACACTTCACACACGCTAAGCACACGCAACAACAACACGCAACAACAACAACACGATTAACACAGTTCACACACGCTAAGCACACGCAACAACAACACGCAACAACAACAACAACACGATTAACACAGTTCACACACGCTAAGCACACGCAACAACAACAACACGATTAACACACTTCACACACGCTAAGCACACGCAACAACAACAACACGATTAACACAGTTCACACACGCTAAGCACACGCAACAACAACACGCAACAACAACAACACGATTAACACAGTTCACACACGCTAAGCACACGCAACAACAACACGCAACAACAACAACAACACGATTAACACAGTTCACACACGCTAAGCACACGCAACAACAACAACACGATTAACACACTTCACACACGCTAAGCACACGCAACAACAACAACAACACGATTAACACAGTTCACACACGCTAAGCACACGCAACAACAACACGCAACAACAACAACACGATTAACACAGTTCACACACGCTAAGCACACGCAACAACAACACGCAACAACAACAACACGATTAACACAGTTCACACACGCTAAGCACACGCAACAACAACACGATTAACACACTTCACACACGCTAAGCACACGCAACAACAACAACAACACGATTAACACAGTTCACACACGCTAAGCACACGCAACAACAACAACATGATTAACACAGTTCACACACGCTAAGCACACACAACAACACGATTAACACACTTCACACAAGCTAAGCACATGCAACAACAACAACAACACGATTAACACAGTTCACACACGCTAAGCACACGCAACAACACGATTAACACAGTTCACACACGCTAAGGACACGCAACAACACGATTAACACAGTTCACACACGCTAAGCACACGCAACAACACGATTAACACAGTTCACACACGCTAAGCACACGCAACAACACGATTAACACAGTTCACACACGCTAAGCACACGCAACAACACGATTAACACAGTTCACACACGCTAAGCACACGCAACAACACGATTGACACAGTTCACACACGCTAAGCACACGCAACAACAACACGATTAACACAGTTCACACACGCTAAGCACACGCAACAACACGATTAACACAGTTCACACACGCTAAGCACACGCAACAACAACACGATTAACACAGTTCACACACGCTAAGCACACGCAACAACAACAACAACAACACGATTAACACAGTTCACACACGCTAAGCACACGCAACAACAACAGCACGATTAACACAGTTCACACACGCTAAGCACACGCAACAACAACAACATGATTAACACACTTCACACACGCTAAGCACACGCTAAGCACACGCAACAACAACATGATTAACACAGTTCACACACGCTAAGCACATGCAACAACAGCACGATTAACACAGTTCACACACGCTAAGCACACGCAACAACAGCATGATTAACACAGTTCACACACGCTAAGCACACGCAACAACAACACGCAACAGCACGATTAACACAGTTCACACACGCTAAGCACACGCAACAACAACACGCAACAACACGATTAACACACTTCACACACGCTAAGCACACGCAACAACAACAACACGATTAACACACTTCACACACGCTAAGCACACGCAACAACAACACGATTAACACAGTTCACACACGCTAAGCACACGCAACAACACCACGATTAACACAGTTCACACACGCTAAGCACACGCAACAACACGATTAACACAGTTCACACACGCTAAGCACACGCAACAACAACAACATGATTAACACACTTCACACACGCTAAGCACACGCAACAACAACATGATTAACACAGTTCACACACGCTAAGCACACGCAACAACAGCATGATTAACACAGTTCACACACGCTAAGCACACGCAACAACAGCATGATTAACACAGTTCACACACGCTAAGCACACGCAACAACACGATTAACACACTTCACACACGCTAAGCACACGCAACAACAACAACACGATTAACACACTTCACACACGCTAAGCACACGCAACAACAACACGATTAACACACTTCACACACGCTAAGCACACGCAACAACAACACACAGCACGATTAACACAGTTCACACACGCTAAGCACACGCAACAACAACACGATTAACACAGTTCACACACGCTAAGCACACGCAACAACAACAACATGATTAACACACTTCACACACGCTAAGCACACGCAACAACAACATGATTAACACAGTTCACACACGCTAAGCACACGCAACAACAGCATGATTAACACAGTTCACACACGCTAAGCACACGCAACAACAGCATGATTAACACAGTTCACACACGCTAAGCACACGCAACAACAGCATGATTAACACAGTTCACACACGCTAAGCACACGCAACAACAACAACACGATTAACACAGTTCACACACGCTAAGCACACGCAACAACAACAACATGATTAACACACTTCACACACGCTAAGCACACGCAACAACAACACGATTAACACACTTCACACACGCTAAGCACACGCAACAACAACAACACGATTAACACAGTTCACATACGCTAAGCACACGCAACAACAACACGATTAACACAGTTCACACACGCTAAGCACATGCAACAACAACAACAACAACAACAACACGATTAACACAGTTAACACACGCTAAGCACACGCAACAACAACACACAGCATGATTAACACAGTTCACACACGCTAAGCACACGCAACAACAACAACACGATTAACACACTTCACACACGCTAAGCACACGCAACAACAACAACACGATTAACACGGTTCACACACGCTAAGCACACGCAACAACAACACGATTAACACAGTTCACACACGCTAAGCACATGCAACAACAACAACACGATTAACACAGTTAACACACGCTAAGCACACGCAACAACAACACACAGCATGATTAACACAGTTCACACACGCTAAGCACACGCAACAACAACAACACGATTAACACAGTTCACACACGCTAAGCACACGCAACAACAACAACACGATTAACACGGTTCACACACGCTAAGCACACGCAACAACAACACGCAGCATGATTAACACAGTTCACACACGCTAAGCACACATAACAACAGCATGATTAACACAGTTCACACACGCTAAGCACACATAACAACAGCATGATTAACACAGTTCACACATGCTATGCACACGCAACAACACGCACACAACCACGTGGTTGTCCATCTGACACAACACGCATGTACCATGGTGGTGGTTGTTGTTGTGTGTAGTGTAGTGTGTAGTGTAGTGTGTAGTGTGTATAGTGTAGTGTGTAGTGTATAGTGTAGTGTGTAGTGTAGTGTGTAGTGTATAGTGTAGTGTAGTGTATAGTGTAGTGTAGTGTGTAGTGTAGTGTGTAGTGTAGTGTATAGTGTAGTGTATAGTGTAGTGTATAGTGTAGTGTATAGTAGTGTATAGTAGTGTAGTGTATAATGTAGTGTATAGTGTAGTGTATAGTGTAGTGTATAGTGTAGTGTATAGTAGTGTAGTGTATAATGTAGTGTATAGTGTAGTGTGTAGTGTAGTGTATAGTAGTGTATAGTGTAGTGTATAGTGTAGTGTAGTGTGTAGTGTAGTGTGTAGTGTATAGCGTAGTGTAGTGTGTAGTGTAGTGTATAGTGTAGTGTGTAGTGTAGTGTAGTGTATAGTGTAGTGTATAGTGTAGTGTAGTGTATAGTGTAGTGTGTAGTGTAGTGTGTAGTGTAGTGTGTAGTGTAGTGTGTAGTGTAGTGTGTAGTGTAGTGTATAGTGTAGTGTGTAGTGTAGTGTGTAGTGTAGTGTAGTGAATAGTGTAGTGTATAGTGTAGTGTAGTGAATAGTGTAGTGTATAGTGTAGTGTATAGTGTAGTGTATAGTGTAGTGTATAGTGTAGTGTATAGTGTAGTGTATAGTATAGTGTAGTGTGTATTGTAGTGTATAGTGTAGTGTATAGTGTAGTGTATAGTGTATAGCGTAGTGTAGTGTGTAGTGTAGTGTAGTGTGTAGTGTAGTGTATAGTGTAGTGTATAGTGTAGTGTGTAGTGTATAGTGTATAGTGTAGTGTGGTGTGTAGTGTAGTGGGTAGTGTAGTGTGTAGTGTATAGTGTAGTGTGTAGTGTAGTGTGTAGTGTAGTGTGTAGTGTAGTGTATAGTGTAGTGTATAGTGTAGTGTATAGTGTAGTGTAGTGTGTAGTGTACTATAGTGTGTAGTGTAGTGTGTAGTGTAGTATAGTGTGTAGTGTAGTTTAGTGTGTAGTGTGTGTGGTTGTTGTTGTTGTTGTGTGTAGTGGTTGTTGTTGTGTTGTTGTTGTGTGTAGTGGTTGTTGTTGTTGTTGTGTGTAGTGGTTGTTGTTGTGTGTAGTGGTTGTTGTTGTTGTTGTTGTGTGTTGTTGTTGTGTGTAGTGGTTGTTGTTGTGTGTAGTGGTTGTTGTTGTTGTGTGTTGTGTGTTGTTGTTGTTGTGTGTAGTGGTTGTTGTTGTGTGTAGTGGTTGTTGTTGTTGTGTGTAGTGGTTGTTGTTGTTGTTGTGGTTGTTGGTGTTGTTGTTGTGTGTAGTGGTTGTTGGTGTTGTTGTTGTGTGTAGTGGTTGTTGTTGTTGTTGTGTGTAGTGGTTGTTGTTGTTGTTGTTGTTGTTGTGTGTAGTGTGTGTGTAGTGGTTGTTGTTGTGTGTAGTGTGTGTAGTGGTTGTTGTTGTGTGTAGTGGTTGTTGTTGTTGTGTGTAGTGGTTGTTGTTGTTGTTCTGTGTAGTGTGTGTTGTTGTGTGTAGTGGTAGTTGTGTGTAGTGTGTGTTGTTGTTGTTGTAGTTGTGTGTAGTGTGTGTGTAGTTGTTGTGTGTAGTTGTGTCACCCAGGTGGTTGTCCATCTGACACAAGACCCGTGTGGCGTGGTGGTTGTTGTTGTTGTTGGTGTTGTGTGTAGTAGTGTGTGTAGTGGTTGTTGGTGTTGTGTGTAGTTGCTGTGTGTAGTTGTTGTTGTTGTTGTGTCACCCAGGTGGTTGTCCATCTGACACAACACGCGTGTGGCGTGGTGGTTGTTGCTGTGTGTAGTGGTTGTAGTTGTTGTGTGTAGTGTGTGTGTAGTGGTTGTGTGTAGTAGTTGTTGTGTCACCCAGTTGGTTGTCCATCTGACACAAGACCCGTGTGGCGTGGTGGTTGTTGCTGTGTGTAGTGGTTGTTGTTGTTGTTGTGTGTAGTGGTTGTTGTTGTTGTGTGTAGTTGCTGTGTGTAGTTGTTGTGTGTAGTTGTGTCACCTAGGTGGTTGTCCATCTGACACAAGACCCGTGTGGCGTGGTGGTTGTTGCTGTGTGTAGTGGTTGTTGTTGTGTGTAGTGGTTGTTGTTGTTGTGTGTAGTTGCTGTGTGTTGTTGTTGTGTGTGTAGTTGTTGTGTGTAGTTGTGTCACCTAGGTGGTTGTCCATCTGACACAAGACCTGTGTGGCGTGGTGGTTGTTGTTGTTGTGTGTAGTGGTTGTTGTTGTTGTGTGTGGTTGTTGTTGTTGTGTGTAGTGGTTGTTGTTGTGTGTAGTGTGTGTGTAGTTGTGTGTAGTTGTGTCACCCAGGTGGTTGTCCATCTGACACAACACGCGTGTGGCGTGGTGATTGTTGTTGGTGTTGTTGTTGGTGTGTGTAGTGGTTGTTGTTGTTGTTGTGTGTAGTGGTTGTTGGTGTTGTTGTTGGTGTTGTTGGTGTGTGTAGTGGTTGTTGGTGTTGTTGTTGTTGTGTGTAGTGGTTGTTGTTGTGTGTAGTGGTTGTTGTTGTTGTGTGTAGTGTGTGTGTAGTGTGTGTGTAGTTGTGTGTAGTTGTGTCACCCAGGTGGTTGTCCATCTGACACAACACGCGTGTGGCGTGGTGGTTGGTGTTGTTGTTGTTGGTGTGTGTAGTGGTTGTTGTTGTTGTTGTTGTGTGTAGTGGTTGTTGGTGTTGTTGTTGGTGTTGTTGGTGTTGTTGTGTGTAGTTGTGTGTAGTTGTGTCACCCAGGTGGTTGTCCATCTGACACAAGACCCGTGTGGCGTGGTGGTTGTTGGTGTTGTTGGTGTTGTTGTTGGTGTTGTTGGTGTTGTTGTAGTTGTGTGTAGTGGTTGTTGTGTCACCCAGGTGGTTGTCCATCTGACACAACACGCGTGTGGCGTGGTGATTGTTGTTGGTGTTGTTGTGTGTAGTGTGTGTGTAGTGGTTGTGTGTAGTAGTTGTTGTGTCACCCAGGTGGTTGTCCATCTGACACAAGACCCGTGTGGCGTGGTGGTTGTTGTTGTTGTTGTTGGTGTGTGTAGTGTGTGTGTAGTTGTTGTGTGTAGTGTGTGTAGTGGTTGTTGTTGTTGTTGTTGTGTCACCTAGGTGGTTGTCCATCTGACACAAGACCCGTGTGGCGTGGTGATTGTTGTTGTTGGTGTTGGTGTGTGTAGTGTGTGTGTGTAGTTGTTGTGTGTAGTGTGTGTAGTGGTTGTTGTTGTTGTTGTTGTGTCACCTAGGTGGTTGTCCATCTGACACAAGACCCGTGTGGCGTGGTGATTGTTGTTGTTGGTGTTGGTGTGTGTAGTGTGTGTGTGTAGTTGTTGTGTGTAGTGTGTGTAGTGGTTGTTGTTGTTGTTGTGTCACCTAGGTGGTTGTCCATCTGACACAAGACCCGTGTGGCGTGGTGGTTGTTGGTGTTGGTGTTCTTCTTCTCCTCGGCTTCGCTCCTCACTGGGTCCAGGTTCCAGATCACAACCTTGCCAGAATCCTCCCCTGCGTCAACAACAACCACAACAACAATAACCACAACAACAACCACAACAACAATAACAACAACAACCACAACAACAACAATCGATTGTCTGTGTGTGTGTGTAGGTGCTGCTACTCGCTACTAGCAACACTTGCCCATACAGCCCTGCTAGAGGCTACCTGGGGGATCATTGTCTGTGTGTGTGTGTAGGTGCTGCTACTGACTACTAACTACAGCACTTGCCCCTACAGCCCTGCTAGAGGCTACCTGGGGGATCTTTGTCTGTGTGTGTGTGTGTAGGTGCTGCTACTCGCTACTAGCTACAGCAATTGCCCCTACTGCCTGCTAGAGGCTACCTGGGGGATCATTGTCTGTGTGTGTGTGTAGGTGCTGCTACTGACTACTAACTACAGCACTTGCCCCTACAGCCCTGCTAGAGGCTACCTGGGGGATCTTTGTCTGTGTGTGTGTGTGTAGGTGCTGCTACTCGCTACTAGCTACAGCAATTGCCCCTACTGCCTGCTAGAGGCTACCTGGGGGATCTTTGTCTGTGTGTGTAGGTGCTGCTACTCGCTACTAACAGCACTTGCCCCTACAGCCTGCTAGAGGCTACCTGGGGGATCTTTGTCTGTGTGTGTAGGTGCTGCTACTCGCTACTAACCACACTTGCCCCTACAGCCCTGCTAGAGGCTACCTGGGGGATCTTTGTCTGTATGTGTGTAGGGGCTGCTACTCGCTACTAACAGCACTTGCCCCTACAGCCTGCTAGATGCTACCTGGGGGACCTTTGTCTGTGTGTAGGTGCTGCTACTCGCTACTAACAGCACTTGCCCCTACAGCCTGCTAGAGGCTACCTGGGGGACCTTTGTCTGTGTGTGTAGGTGCTGCTACTCGCTACTAACAGCACTTGCCCCTACAGCCCTGCTAGAGGCTACCTGGGGGATCTTTGTCTCTCTGTGTGTGTAGGTGCTGCTACTCGCTACTAACAGCACTTGCCCCTACAGCCCTGCTAGAGGCTACCTGGGGGATCTTTGTCTGTGTGTGTAGGTGCTGCTACTCGCTACTAACAGCACTTGCCCCTACAGCCCTGCTAGAGGCTACCTGGGGGATCTTTGTCTGTAGCTGTGCGCGTGTGTGTTAGCGTGTGTGTGTTAGCGTGTATGTGTGAGAGTGTGTGTTAGCGTGTGTGAGCGTGTGTGTGAGCGTGTGTGTGTGTGTTAGCATGTGTTAGCGTGTGTGTTAGCGTGTGTTAGCATGTGTCTGTTAGCGTGTGTTAGCGTGTGTTAGCGCGCGTGCGTGTGTGAGCATGTGTGTGAGCGTGTGTGTTAGCGTGTGTGTGTGACCATGTGTGTGTGTGAGCGTGTGTGTGTTAACATGTGTGTTAGCGTGTGTGTGAGCGTGTGTGCGTGCGTGTGAGCGTGTGTGCGTGTGTGCGTGTGAGCGTGTGTTTGTGAGCGTGTGTGTGTGATAGCGTGTGTGAGCGTGTGTATGTTAGCGTGTGTGTGTGATAACGTGTGTGTGTGTTAGCGTGTGTGTGTGAGCGTGTGTGGGTGAGCGTGTGTGAGCGTGTGCGTTAGCGTGTGTGTGTGATAGCGTGTGTGTGTGAGCGTGTGTGTGTGTGAGCGTGTGTGTGTGTGTGATAGCGTGTGTGTGTGTTAGAGTGTGTATGTGAGCGTGTGTGGGTGAGCGTGTGTGTGTGTTAGCGTGTGTGTGTGAGCGTGTGTGGGTGAGCGTGTGTGTGTTAGCGTGTGTGTGTGATAGCGTGTGTGTGTGGGCGTGTGTGAGCGTGTGTGTTAGCGTGTGTGTGTGAGCGTGTGTGTGTGAGCGTGTGTGGGTGAGCGTGTGTGTGTGTGTGTGAGCGTGTGTGTGTGTGAGCGTGTGTGTGTGAGCGTGTGTGTTAGCGCGTGTGTGTGAGCGTGTGTGGGTGAGAGTGTGTGTGCGTGTTAGCGTGTGTGTAAGCGTGTGTGTGTGTGAGCATGTGTGTGTGAGCGTGTGTGTGTTAGCGTGTGTGTGTGTGAGCGCGTGTGTGTGTGTGAGCGCGTGTGTGTTAGCGTGTGTGTGTTAGCGTGTGTGTGTTAGCGTGTGTGTGTTATCGTGTGTGTGTGAGCGCGTGTGTGTGTTAGAGTGTGTGTGAGCGTGTGTGTGTGTGTGAGAGTGTGTTAGCGTGTGTGTGTATGAGCGTGTGAGTGTGTGTTAGCGTGTGTGAGCGTGTGTGGGTGAGCATGTGTGTGTGTTAGAATGTGTGTATGTAATAGCATGTGTGTGTGTGAGTGCGTGTGTGTTAGCATGTGTGTGTGATAGCGTGTGTGTGTGCGTGTGTGAGCGTGTGTGTGTGTGTGTGAGCGCGTGTGTGTGTGTGAGTGTGTGTGAGCGTGTGTGTGTGTGTTAGTGTGTTAGCATGTGTGAGCGTGTGTGTGTGTTAAGTGTGTGTGTGTGGGTGAGCGTGTGTGTGTGGGTGAGCGTGTGTGTTAGCATATGTGAGCATGTGTGTGTGATAGCGTGTGTGTGTGTGTGAGCGTGTGTGTGTGTGTTAGTGTGTTAGCGTGTGTGAGCGTGTGTGTGTGTTAGTGTGTGTGTGTGTGAGCGTGTGTGTTAGCATGTGTGAGCGTGTGTGTGTTAGTGTGTGTGAGAGTGTGTGTGTTAGTGTGTGTGAGCGTGTTAGTGTGTGTTAGTGAGTGAGAGTGTGTTAGTGTGTGTTAGTGTGTGTGTGCGTGTGTGAGTGTGTGTGTGTTAGTGTGTGTGTTAGTGTGTGTGTTAGTGTGTGTGTTAGTGTGTGTGTGTTAGTGTGTGTGTGTTAGCGTGTGTGTGTTTGTGTTAGTGTGTGTTAGTGTGTGTGTGACTGTGTGTGTCTGTGTGTGTGTTAGTGTGTTAGTGTGTGTGTGTCTGTGTGTGTGTGACTGTGTGTGTCTGTGTGTGTGTTAGTGAGTGTGTGTTAGTGTGAGCGTGTGTGTGTTAGTGTGTGTGAGCGTGTGTGTTAGTGTGTGTGTGTTAGTGTGTGTGTTAGTGTGTGTCAAAGTCTGACCTTGACCACCAGTAGCAAATTTCTGTCCATCGGGGTGAATGTCCAAGGAAAAGATTGGCTTCCCTACAAGACAACACACACACAGACAAAGATCCCCCGGGTAGCCTTTACGGACTGTAGGGGCAAGTGCTGTAGTTAGTAGCGAGTAGCAGCACCTACACACACACAGAGACAAAGATCCCCCAGGTAGCCTCTAGCAAGGCTGTAGGGGCAAGTGTTGTTAGTAGCAAGTAGCAGCACCTACACACACACAGATAAAGATCCCCCAGGTAGCTTCTAGCAGGCTGTAAGGGGCAAGTGTAGTTAGTCGCGAGTAGCAGCACCTACACACACAGACAAAGATCCACCAGACACACACATAAACACACACACGTATACAACAACACAACAACCGCCATTCGCCACTAAGTGGCGATGACGTCACCACGACGCTTGTGCCAGGCCATGTGCACCCTGAGGCCACGTGAAGTGTCGAACGCCCGCTGGCAGGAGGTCACGGGGCAGACCCAGGTGCCACGGGTCGACTGACTGAGATGACTGGCTGATGCACCACCTGTGCCCCCTACTGTGCCAACCTGCTGTGCTTTAGCCACCCGGCGCTCCGCTCGTTGTTCTGAGCGTCGCTCCTCCGCCCTCTGTTGTTGTTGGAGGGCGACTGCCTCCAACTGCCCAGTAGCATCCTTCACGAGCCTCCTCCACAGAGGCCGATCTTGACACCGCTGGTACCAGTCATCGGCAAGTCCACTCAGCTCCACGTCCTCCTGTACCACATCACTCCATCTCTTCTCTAGCCCGTGCCGCGCCCGTTTAGCCCCCTCGATCCGGACGAACAAAAGCTGTTTCGGCATGCGGTGGCTGGGCATGCGGGCTACGTGACCCAGCCATCGCAGCCTTGCCTGCCGGCGGAGCTCACCGATGGGACCTTGCCCAGATCTTTCAAGGATTTGTGAGCTCCTCACACAATCCAGTCTGGTTAAACCCAGGATGGATCATAGGCAGGCCAGCCTAAATGTTGCTGACCGGCGAAGATGTTCCATTAGGGGGGTCCACGTTTCGCAAGCGTAGAGAAGGGAGGGAATGACCGTGGCCGAGAAGACCTGAAGCTTAGTGCGGAGCGACAGACCAGGTAGCTTCCACACAGCGTTACACAACCGATGAAAAGATATTGCCGCTCGACTGATTCGGAGTGAGACCTCTGCTGTTAAACTGGAGCCAGTCATAAGCACACTGCCCAGGTATGGGAAACTCTCCACTCTCTCCACAACTGCCCCATCACCGATTGGGAGTTGTGTGGTGGTGGAGTGTCCGATGGTACAAAATACCCCGGCAGGTGCTTAGTTTTGGTGGGGCTGATGGTAAGGCCCCACCTCTTAGTGGCACGCTCCAGTCTCAGCAGCAGCGTCTCCAACTCCTCCTCTGACTGAGCAGCTATTACCAAATCATCAGCATACATAACGTGGTTGAGCAATAGGGAGCCATCCCTTGACCGCACCCGGGCATCGATTAGCCTCCCATTATATCTGTACCATATGGAGATTCCCCCGGTACAGCTATTGAAGGCTTCACGAACTACGTGGTCAAAATAGATATTAAATAATGTGGGAGCCAGAGGACATCCCTGTCGCACCCCAAGGTGTACAGGGAATGGCTCTGACTCCCGGCCACGTAGTTTTACCCGGGCCCGCTCACCATCATGAAGGTCCTTAATGATCGTAAGCAGAGGGTCAGGTACTCCAAAAGCACGAAGAACAACCAAGAGCCCAGGCCTATTGATGGTATCATAGGCCTTGACCAGGTCAATAAAGCAAAGATGTAGATCTTGCTGGAATTCCCTACACCTCTGCTGTAGCAGACGGACAGAAAATATGGCATCTGTGCAGGACCGCCCTTTCCTGAAACCGCATTGGGGCTCTGCAAGCCTCTCCTCAGCGTGCCTGGCAAGGCGATGTTGAATAATCCTTGCCAGGACCTTTCCCGGCACACTGAGGAGTGAGATGCCCCTGTAGTTGTTACAGTCTGTGCGGTCCCCCTTCTTAAAAAGGGGGACCACACAGACACACACATACACACACACAGACACACATAAACACACAGACACACACATAAACACACACAGACACACACATAGACAAACACATAAACACACACAGACACACACATAGACACACACATAGACACACACAGACACACACATAAACACACACATAAACACACACAGACACACACATAAACACACACAGACACACACATAAACACACACAGACACACACATAAACACACACACAGACAAACACAAACACACGCTTCTAGACACACACATAACACACAGACACACACATAAACACACACAGACACACACATAAACACACATAAACACACACATAAACACACACAGACACACACATAAACACACACAGACACACACAAACACACACAGACACATGCTTCTAGACACACACGTAACCCACACACACACACAAACACACACAGACACACACATAACACACACGCTTCTAGACACACACACATAACACACAGACACACAAATAACACACACAGACACACACGCTTCTAGACACACACACACAAACAAACACACAAATAACACACACAGACAACACACAAAGACAAACACACACACGCTTCTAGACACATACATCACACACAGACACACACACACCACACACAGACACACACATAACACACACAGACACACACATAACACACAAAGACAAACAGACACACGCTTCTAGACACACACATAACACACACAGACAAACACACACAGACACACGCTTCTAGACACACAAACACAAAGACAAACACACAACACAGACACGCTTCTAGACACACACATAACACACACACACACACGTAACACACACACATAACACAAAGACAACACACAAAGACAAACACACACAACACACACACGCTTCTAGACACACACATAACACACACAGACACACACAGACACGCACAAACACACACACACATATAAACACACACACACATATAAACACACACACATAACACACATAAACACACACACATAACACACATAAACACACACAGACACACACACAGACACACACAACACACACATAACACGCACAGACACACACATAACACACACAGACACACACATAGACACATAACACACACAACACACACACGCTTCTAGACACACACACGCTTCTAGACACACACACAAACACACAGACGCACACAAAGACACACACATCACACACACACACAGGCATACACATAACACGCACACACAAAGACAAACAACAACAACAGAAGCATCTATGCACCACCATCACCACCACCACCACGAACGCAGCAAAACGCGACTCCAGCCGCGACCTCTTTCACCGCTGCACTTTCAGTGTTCGTTTATTTCGCTTTAAGAGCCGCTCGGCTCTTGAATCGGGTGCAACCTCAACAAGAAAACAAATAAAAAATAAAAACATCTTAAAGTGACTACGCGCGACTTTGTGCGAACAGAAAATCACAGCAAAAAATTATCCCTGTGTGTAAAAAAAAATAGATATATTAAATAAAATAAAACAGCCGTTGACATCACCCCCAACGCTTTTGTGCAAAAATCCCAGGGAATTTCGTGGTGGGGGCTTCCGCTCACCGTTGTGGTTGACCCAGGGCGGCTTCAACAGCTTCATCGCGGCGAGAGAGAGAGAGGGGAGAGAGGGGAGAGAGAACGGAGCCCGCCCGTCGCTTGTTGCGGAGTCAAAACACCCAGGCACCCTCCCTCGGGTTCCGGCGGGGCCGAGGCGGCTCTCCCTCGGGCGGGGAATCCAGGCGAGGCCGAGGCTTCCAGAGACGCGGGGAGTTGGTGACTAGGCCACAGCCGACCAACCGTCGCCACTCCCTCGCTCCGGCGGGGCCGAGGCCGCTTTACCTCGGCGGGGTATCTAGGCGAGACCGAGGCTTCTCGACAGGGGGGGGGGGGGGTTGTAGTTGGCGATTAGGCCGCAAATCCACCACCACGGCCGCTCTCTTCGCTCCGGCGGGGCCGAGGCCGCGCTCCCTCGGCGGGGAATCCAGGCGAGGACGGAGGCTTCTCGAGACGCGGGGAGTTGGTGACTAGGCCGCAAATGCACCGCGGCCGTCCTGTGCGCTCTGGCGGGGCCGAGGCCGCTCTCCCTCGGCGGAGAATCCAGGCAAGACCGAGGCTTCACGACAGAGAGGGGGGTGGGGAGAATTGCCGACTAGGCCGCAGATCCACTACCACGGCCGCAGCCGTGCAGACTCCGACGGAAATTACGTCACGAGAGGGGGGTGGAGGGGACAAGTTGGCGGGGGGGGCGGGGTTAATAACTTCCGGCAGTAGTGAGGAAGTGACGTAAGGAGAGGTCTGCACGTGCAGTGTTAGTGCATAGTGGTTAATAACTTCCGGCAGTAGTGAGGAAGTGACGTAAGGAGAGGTCTGCACTTGCAGTGTTAGTGCATGGTGCAGTGTTAGTGCATGGTGCAGTGTTAGTGCGTGGTGCAGTGTTAGTGCGTGGTGCAGTGTTAGTGCATGGTGCAGTGTTAGTGCATGGTGCAGTGTTAGTGCAATGTTAGTGCAGTGTTAGTGTGTAGTGTTAGTGCAGTGTTAGTGCATAGTGCAGTGTTAGTGCAATGTTAGTGTTAGTGCAGTGTTAGTGTGTAGTGTTAGTGCAGTGTTAGTGCAGTGTTAGTGCAATGTTAGTGTTAGTGCAGTGTTAGTGCAGTGTTAGTGTGTAGTGTTAGTGCAGTGTTAGTGCATAGTGCAGTGTTAGTGCAATGTTAGTGCAGTGTTAGTGTGTAGTGTTAGTGCAGTGTTAGTGCAGTGTTAGTGCAATGTTAGTGTTAGTGCAGTGTTAGTGTTAGTGCAGTGTTAGTGTATAGTGCAGTGTTAGTGCAGTGTTAGTGCAGTGTTAGTGCGTGGTGCAGTGTTAGTGCAGTGTTAGTGCAATGTTAGTGTTAGTGCAGTGTTAGTGTATAGTGCAGTGTTAGTGCAGTGTTAGTGTATAGTGCAGTGTTAGCGCAGTATTAGTGTATAGTGCAGTGTTAGTGCAGTGTTAGTGCAGTGTTAGTGTTGGTGCAGTGTTAGTGTGTAGTGTTAGTGCAGTGTTAGTGCAGTGTTAGTGTATGGTGCAGTGTATAGTGCAGTGTTAGTGCAATGTTAGTGTTAGTGCAGTGTATCGTGCAGTGTTAGTGCAGTGTTAGTGTTAGTGCAGTGTTAGTGTGTAGTGTTAGTGCAGTGTTAGTGTATAGTGCAGTGTTAGTGCAGTGTTAGTGCACCTGAAATGAGTTAAATGATGATAACGTCACCCTGCTACTTTATTTAAGACCGGGGAGCCAAGTGGAGAGGGCCTCCAAATTCTGGCGAATTGCCCGATGATGATGCTGGGGATGTAATTGCCAGCGAAACGTCACGGCACAAACTCAAGCTGTGAATGTTGCGGAGGCTGTTCGGAAGCTGGGCGAGAGGAGCAGAGCTAGCCCCTTGACAAAGGAGTTTACATATCAGCAGAGTGATTTGGTTTAACACGTTAAGGGCTTGTAATTGCCAGCGAAACGTCACGGCACTAACTCAAGCTGCGAATGTTGTGGAGGCTGTTCGGAAGCTGGGCGAGAGGAGCAGAGCTAGCCCCTTGACAAAGGAGTTTACATATCAGCAGAGTGATTTGGTTCAACACGTTAAGGGCTTGTAATTGCCAGCGAGTTCGTCACGGCACTAACTCAAGCTGTGAATGTTGCGGATTCGCTCTTCAACAACAACAACAACACAGCGGTGGTGGGGCTAAAGCAGTGAACTATTTTGTGTTTTGTCAACGTGACACTTTTTTTGCCGATTGGCCGTGTCGGGTGGTGGAGGGTTACGACACATTTATAATTAACGCGATCTAACTCCACAAAAACCTTCATCATGAATCATATCGGTCGCGACAGCCTGCGACGTGTTAAACAGAGGCTGTCCGGAAAGACGGAGCTAGCGATGAATACCGCTCCACGCTTGGCCAGCGTCTTTTCAGCTCCACACCCAGCCCCACCCAGCCCCACCCCACCCAGCCCCACCCCACCCAGCCCCACCCAGCCCCTCCCAGCCCCACCCAGCCCCACTGCAACCCCACCCAGCCCCTCCCCACCCAGCCCCTCCCCACCCAACCCCACCCAGCCCCACCCCACCCAGCCCCACCCCCCACCCAGCCCCACCCAGCCCCACCCCATCCACCCCATCCACCCCACCCAGCCCCACCCAGCCCCACCCCACCCAGCCCCACCCCCCACCCAGCCCCACCCAGCCCCACCCAACCCCACCCAGCCCCACCCCACCCAGCCCCACCCCACCCAGCCCCACCCCCCACCCAGCCCCACCCCATCCACCCCATCCACCCCACCCAGCCCCACCCCACCCAGCCCCACCCCACCCAGCCCCACCCCCACCCAGCCCCACCCCCACCCAGCCCCACCCCTTACGTTACACGACACGACACGGTCCCGTTTCTAAATCGTTTCTGCAGCACCCGCCGGCTGATATTGTGCCCAATTGTTACAAAACTAACCTTGTGCCCAATTGTTACAAAACTAACCTTGTGCATACGTTGTGTTATTAAGGGTGGGGGGATATTTATATCGGTTGTTGTTCTTGTTCGCGAGGTACACGCGCGCATTGCTGTGGTGTTCCCATTGTTACAGCCGGGACGGCTGGGGCTTCCGAAGGATGGTAGGTAGGGAGGGGGGGGGGGTGATGTAGTGACGATAGCTACGCGCTATTCAGCGGTAACCTGCAGTGCGACTACATACCTACGTTGAGGTGCAGCTGACGACGCTGACGCGGTTCTTTAGTCAGTGCTGATGCCGAGGTTTATTAAGAAACCTGGCTGCAGGAATGACTCCTTGGGGGGTTTTTTTTTCCCGGTAAAGGCACTTAGAGATAACAAAACAATACAATTACATGATGGCTACATATTCTTAGTTTTTTTCGGTAAAGCCACGTTGAAGGGAAACAACAAAATAATAAAATATATATAAAACAATAAAAAAAATTCTCACGACGTTTCGACCATAACTCAAACGGTCATCTTCAGGTGTGTTGGTTTGCATAAATTTATTTTTAAACGTCGCATTTATTTATTTATAAAAAACGTTAGCGCCACGCGCAACGATTTGGCAGTTTATTTAGGACTAGTCCATCTATATTCTGAAAAGAGGAGGGGGGAGACGAATGTTTTTATAATGTATGCTATCTGAAAGCCACTGTAAGCGTGAACAATCAATTAAGACCTGAAATGGTTTATCAAATCTTTCCAATGATTGCTAAGCCAGAATCCATCTTCTTTTATTGTTTTATATATATTTTATTATTTTCTTGTTTCCCTTCAACGTGGCTTTACCGAAAAAAACTAAGAATGTGAATTACTGCAGTCACGAAAGCTTTAAATCAAAATATGATGGCTACATTTGGCTCTTCTGTGCTTGATGATGATGATGATTGCTCGTGTTGCAACCGAAACGCCGTACGCTATCGTGCAATTTTATCATTCCTCATTTCCACGTGGCCTTACCGGAATAAAAAACAAAGAGTCAGGTTCATTAAGGGCTACTGCCGGTAACCTATCAAAGGCTCGCGACTAACCGGTGACAACCCCAATATCTCTACTCTTTGGTTCTATTCGGTAAAAGTCGCGTGGGAAACTTCTTTTTGACTTCACCGAATGGAACCAAAGAGTACGGATCCTTGCAGTCACGCAAGCTTCAAATCTAGAACCCGAATATCTCCCCAGGGGCAAAGGGTACTGGGGGGGTCCCTAGCCCCGCCCCGGCTAGATGTGATCTCCCCAGGCACCGATCGAGGGATCATCCAACTCGGCCGGCCAGGTGAAGCAGTCACCCTCGCCTGGAGCCGAGTGCCCCGACCCTTGACCCCGACTCCCCCAACGCGACCCCTCCCCCCCCTCCCCTTATATATCCCTCGCAACCTCTGACGTCATCCCTTGTCGCCCTCCCACCCCCCCGAGTGACATGACGCCCTCCGCTACCGCTCTACACACACACATATGTAGAGTAGTAGTAGGTAGTGACGTCTTGTGACGCTCGCCCTCCCGGTACGATGACGTCACGTACGGTGACGTCATGGGCAGGGGGCGGGACGGTGACATCATGTCCCCCCCGGGGATATTTAGGTTGAGAATTTTGTTATTTTATTTTATTAATGTGTTACTTTATTCTCACTTTACGTGGTGGTGACTTTGCCGAAAGAACCAAAGAAGATGAATCCTTGCAGTCACGAAAGCTCTAAATCGAAATAATATCTTTCGGCAGGCCGTAGTGGGTGGGTGGGTGGCACGGGCTGGAGAAGAGACGGGGCTGACGGGTGAGTGGGTGGGTGGCACGGGCTGAGAAGAGAAGGGACTAATGGGTAAGTGGGTGGGTGGCACGGGCTAGGGAGAAGAGATGGGCTGATGGGTGAGTGGGTGGGTGGCACGGGCTGGAGAAGAGAAGGGGCTGATGGGTGAGTGGTGGGTGGGTGGCACGGGCTGGAGAAGAGACGGGGCTGACGGCTAAGTGGTGGATGGGTGGCACGGGCTGGATAAGAGATGGGGCTGACGGGTGAGTGGGTGGGTGGCACGGGCTGGAGAAGAGAAGGGGCTGACGGGTGAGTGGGTGGCACGGGCTGGAGAAGAGACGGGGCTGACGGGTGAGTGGGTGGGTGGCACTGGCTGGAAAAGACACGGGGCTAACGGTTAAGTGGTGGGTGGGTGGCACGGGCTGTAGAAGAGACGGGGCTGACGGGTGAGTGGGTGGGTGGCACGGGGTGGAGAAGAGACGGGGCTGACGGGTGAGTTGGTGGGTGGCACGGGCTGGAGAAGAGACGGGGCTGACGGGTGAGTGGGTGGGTGGCACGGGCTGTAGAAGAGAAGGGGCTGACGGGTGAGTGGGTGGGTGGCATGGGTTGGAGAAGAGAAGGGGCTGACGGGTAAGTGGTGGGGGGCACGGGCTGCAGAAGAGACGGGCTGATGGGTGAGTGGTGGGTGGGTGGTACAGGCTGGAGAGATGGGCTGACGGGTCAGTGGGTGGCACGGGCTGGAGAAGAGACGGGCTTATGGGTGAGTGGTGGGTGAGTGGCTCGGGCTGGAGAAGAGAAAGGGCTGACGGGTGAGCGGGTGGGTGGCACGGGCTGGAGAAGAGACGGGGCTGATGGGTGAGTGGGTGGGTGGCACGGGCTGAAGAGACGGGCCTGACAGGTGAGTGGGTGGGTGGCACGGGCTGGAGAAGAGACGGGCTGACGGGTGAGTGGTGGGTGGATGGCACGGGCTGGAGAAGAGACGGGGCTGACGGGTGAGTGGGTGGGTGGCACGGGCTGGAGAAGAGACGGGGCTGATGGGTAAATGGGTGGGTGGCACGGGCTGGAGAAGAGACGGGCTGACGGGTGAGTGGGTGGGTGGCATGGGCTAGAGAAGAGATGGGCTGACGGGTGAGTGGGTGGCACGGGCTGGAGAAGAGACAGGCTGACGGGTGATTGGGTGACACGGGCTATGGAAGAGAAGGGGCTGACGGGTGAGTGGGTGGGTGGCACGGGCTGGAGAGATGGGCTGACGGGTCAGTGGGTGGCACGGGCTGAAGAAGACACGGGGCTAACGGGTAAGTGGTGGGTGGGTGGCACGGGCTGTAGAAGAGACGGGGCTGACGGGTGAGTGGGTGGCACGGGCTGGAGAAGAGACAGGGCTGACGGGTGATTGGGTGGGTGGCACGGGCTGGAGAAGAGACGGGCTGATGGGTGAGTGGTGGGTGGGTGGCTCGGGCTGGAGAAGAGACGGGGCTGGCGGGTGAGTGGGTGGGTGGCACGGGCTGGAGAAGAGATGGGGCTGACAGGTGAGTGGGTGGGTGGCACGGGCTGAAGAAGAGACGGGGCTGATGGGTGAGTGGGTGGGTGGCACGGGCTGGAGAAGAGACGGGGCTGATGGGTGAGTGGGTGGGTGGCACGGGCTGGAGAAGAGACGGGGCTGACGGGTGAGTGGGTGGGTGGCACGGGCTGTAGAAGAGAAGGGGCTGACGGGTGAGTGGGTGGGTGGCATGGGTTGGAGAAGAGAAGGGGCTGACGGGTAAGTGGTGGGGGGCACGGGCTGCAGAAGAGACGGGCTGATGGGTGAGTGGTGGGTGGGTGGTACAGGCTGGAGAGATGGGCTGACGGGTCAGTGGGTGGCACGGGCTGGAGAAGAGACGGGCTTATGGGTGAGTGGTGGGTGAGTGGCTCGGGCTGGAGAAGAGAAAGGGCTGACGGGTGAGCGGGTGGGTGGTACGGGCTGGAGAAGAGACGGGGCTGATGGGTGAATGGGTGGGTGGCACGGGCTGAAGAGACGGGCCTGACAGGTGAGTGGGTGGGTGGCACGGGCTGGAGAAGAGACGGGCTGACGGGTGAGTGGTGGGTGGATGGCACGGGCTGGAGAAGAGACGGGGCTGACGGGTGAGTGGGTGGGTGGCACGGGCTGGAGAAGAGACGGGGCTGATGGGTAAATGGGTGGGTGGCACGGGCTGGAGAAGAGACGGGCTGATGGGTGAGTGGGTGGGTGGCATGGGCTAGAGAAGAGATGGGCTGACGGGTGAGTGGGTGGCACGGGCTGGAGAAGAGACAGGCTGACGGGTGATTGGGTGGGTGACACGGGCTATGGAAGAGAAGGGGCTGACGGGTGAGTGGGTGGGTGGCACGGGCTGGAGAGATGGGCTGACGGGTCAGTGGGTGGCACGGGCTGAAGAAGACACGGGGCTAACGGGTAAGTGGTGGGTGGATGGCACGGGCTGTAGAAGAGACGGGGCTGACGGGTGAGTGGGTGGCACGGGCTGGAGAAGAGACGGGGCTGATGGGTAAATGGGTGGGTGGCACGGGCTGGAGAAGAGACGGGCTGATGGGTGAGTGGGTGGGTGGCATGGGCTAGAGAAGAGATGGGCTGACGGGTGAGTGGGTGGCACGGGCTGGAGAAGAGACAGGCTGACGGGTGATTGGGTGGGTGACACGGGCTATGGAAGAGAAGGGGCTGACGGGTGAGTGGGTGGGTGGCACGGGCTGGAGAGATGGGCTGACGGGTCAGTGGGTGGCACGGGCTGAAGAAGACACGGGGCTAACGGGTAAGTGGTGGGTGGGTGGCACGGGCTGTAGAAGAGACGGGGCTGACGGGTGAGTGGGTGGCACGGGCTGGAGAAGAGACGGGGCTGACGGGTGATTGGGTGGGTGGCACGGGCTGGAAAAGAGACGGGCTGATGGGTGAGTGGTGGGTGGGTGGCTCGGGCTGGAGAAGAGACGGGGCTGACGGGTGAGTGGGTGGGTGGCACGGGCTGGAGAAGAGATGGGGCTGACAGGTGAGTGGGTGGGTGGCACGGGCTGAAGAAGAGACGGGGCTGACGGGTGAGTGGGTGGGTGGCACGGGCTGGAGAAGAGACGGGGCTGATGGGTGAGTGGGTGGGTGGCACGGGCTGGAGAAGAGACGGGGCTGACGGGTGAGTGGGTGGGTGGCACGGGCTGGAGAAGAGATGGGGCTGACGGGTGAGTGGGTGGATGGCACGGGCTGGAGAAGAGACGGGGCTGACGGGTAAGTGGTGGGTGGGTGGCACGGGCTGGAGAAGAGATGGGGCTGACGGATGAGTGGGTGGGTGGCACGGGTTGGAGAAGAGACGGGGCTGACGGGTGAGCGGGTGGGTGGCATGGGCTGGAGAAGAGACGGGGCTGACGGGTAAGTCGGTAGGTGGCACGGGCTGGAGAAGAGATGGGGCTGACGAGTAAGTGGTGGGTGGCACGGGCTGGAGAAGAGACGGGGCTGACGGGTGAGTGCGTGGGTGGCACGGGCTGGAGAAAAGACGGGCCTGACGGGTGAGTGGGTGGGTGGCACGGGCTGGAGAAGAGACGGGGCTGACGGGTGAGCGGGTGGGTGGCACGGGTTGGAGAAGAGAAGGGGTTGATGGGTGAGTGGTGGGTGGGTGGCACGGGCTGGAGAAGAGACGGGGCTGACGGGTGAGTGGGTGGGTGGCACGGGTTGGAGAAGAGATGGGGCTGACGGGTGAGCGGGTGGGTGGCATGGGCTGGAGAAGAGACGGGGCTGACGGGTGAGTCGGTAGGTGGCACGGGCTGGAGAAGAGACGGGGCTGACGGGTGAGTGCGTGGGTGGCACGGGCTGGAGAAAAGACGGGCCTGACGGGTGGGTGGGTGGCACGGGCTGGACAAGAGACGGGGCTGACGGGTGAGCGAGTGGGTGGCACGGGTTGGAGAAGAGAAGGGGCTGATGGGTGAGTGGTGGGTGGGTGGCACGGGCTGGAGAAGAGACGGGGCTGACGGGTGAGTGGGTGGGTGGCACGGGCTGGAGAAGAGACAAGCCTGACGGGTGAGTGGGTGGGTGGCACGGGCTGGAGAAGAGACGGGCCTGATGGGTGAGTGGGTGGGTGGCACGGGCTGGAGAAGAGACGGGGCTGACGGGTGAGCGGGTGGGTGGCACGGGCTGAAGAGAAGGAGCTGACGGGTGGCACGGGCTGGAGAAGAGACGTGCTGATGGGTGAGTGGGTGGGTGCCACGGGCTGGAGAAGAGACGGGCTGACGGGTGAGTGGGTGGGTGGCACGGGCTAGGGAGAAGAGACGGGGCTGACAGGTGAGTGGGTGGGTGGCACGGGCTGGAGAAGAGGCGGGGCTGACGGATGAGTGGGTGGGTGGCATGGGCTGTAGAAGAGACCTGGCTGACGGGTGAGTGGCACGGGCTGGAGAAGAGACGGGGCTGATGGGTGAGCGGGTGGGTGGCACGGGCTGGAGAAGAGATGGGCTGACGGGTGAGTGGTGGGTGGGTGGCACGGGCTGGAGAAGAGACGGGGCTGACGGGTGAGTGGTGGGTGGCACGGGCTGGAGAGATGGGCTGACGGGTCAGTGGGTGGCACGGGCTGGAGAAGAGATGGGGCTGACAGGTAAGTAGTGGGTGGGTGGCACGGGCTGGAGAAGAGATGGGGCTGACGGGTGAGTGGGTGGGTGGCATGGGCTGGAGAAGAGACGGGGCTGACGGGTGAGTGGGTGGGTGGCACGGGCTGGAGAAGAGACGGGGCTGACGGGTGAGTGGGTGGGTGGCACGGGCTGGAGAAGAGACGGGGATGACGGGTGAGTGGGTGGGTGGCACGGGCTGAAGAGACGGGGCTGACAGGTAAGTGGTGGGTGGGTGGCACGGGTGTTGGAGAAGAGACGGGGCTGACGGGTAAGTGGTGGGTGGGTGGCACGGGCTGGAGAAGAGACGGGGCTGATGGGTGAGTGGTGGGTGGGTGGCACGGGCTGGAGAAGAGACGGGGCTGACGGGTGAGTGGGTGGGTGGCACGGGCTGGAGAAGAGACGGGCCTGACGGGTGAGTGGGTGGGTGGCACGGGCTGGAGAAGAGACGGGGCTGACGGATGAGTGGGTGGGTGGCACGGGCTGGAGAAGAGACGGGGCTGACGGGTGAGTGGGTGGGTGGCACGGGCTGAAGAGACGGGGCTGACAGGTAAGTGGTGGGTGGGTGGCACGGGTGTTGGAGAAGAGACAGGGCTGACGGGTAAGTGGTGGGTGGCACGGGCTGGAGAAGAGATGGGGCTGACGGGTAAGTGGTGGGTGGGTGGCACGGGCTGGAGAAGAGATGGGGCTGACGGGTGAGTGGGTGGGTGGCACGGGCTGGAGAAGAGACGGGCCTGACGGGTGAGTGGGTGGGTGGCACGGGCTGTAGAAGAGACGGGGCTGACGGGTGGGTGGCACGGGCTGGAGAAGAGAAGGGTCTGATGGGTGAGTGGTGGGTGGCACGGGCTGGAGAAGAGACGGGGCTGACGGGTGAGTGGGTGGGTGGCACGGGCTGGAGAAGAGATGGGGCTGACGGGTGAGTGGGTGGCACGGGCTGGAGAAGAGACGGGCCTGACGGGTGAGTGAGTGGCACGGGCTGGAGAAGAGACGGGGCTGACGGGTGAGCGGGTGGGTGGGTGGCACGGGCTGGAGAAGAGACGGGGCTGACGGGTGAGTGGTGGGTGGGTGGCACGGGCTGTAGAAGATACGGGGCTGACAGGTGAGTGGTGGGTGGGTGGCACGGGCTGGAGAAGAGACGGCGCTGACGGGTGAGTGGGTGGGGTGCTTCTGGTAGTTACGAGATGGGAGGAGATTTTTCCGGGGCGAAGGTTCCGCCTGGAAGCTCCCAGAACAAAACAATCCGCACCAACGAAATAATCCCTCCCCCATCTCCGCCACAGTAATATTACAATAAAATAATTTCTTTCATTGACTTTAAAAACACACGTATTTTATGTAAAATGTGTGTGTTTTAAATAAAATCACCGTCACGATGTAATGGTTGGTCTAATTTTTAGTAACGTCGGTCGCTGTTTAAAAATTGTTTTGTCACGCACAAGGATCACGTGGGTGGCGGTGAAGCGGTCGCGGAAGGAGGGGGGGAGGCTACGTCATCGCCTTCGTCAGCTGTTGCTGGGGCGGAGTGATACACACAGACAAAGGGGCCCCGGGTAGCCTCTAGCAGGGCTGTAGGGGCAAGTGCTGTTATACGCACACAAGACAGACACACACACAGACACACACACAGAGACACACAAAGGAAGACACACAAAGACACACACATAACAACAACACACACAGACACACAAAGACACACACAAAGACACACGCAGAGACACACACACAGACACAGACACACAAAGACACGCAGAGACACAAAGACACACAGACACACACACAAAGACACACAGACACACAAAGACACACACACAACAACAACACACACAGACACACACAAAGACACGCAGAGACGCACAAAGACACACAGACACACACACAAAGACAGACACACACACAGAGACACACACAACAACAACACAGACACACACACAACAACAACAACAACACACACACAGACACACACAGACACACACAGACAGACACACACAGAGACACACACAACAACAACAACACAGACACACACAGACACACACACAGACACACACAGACACACACAGAGACACACACAGAGACACACAAAGACACACACAACAACAACACAGACACACAGAGACAGACACACGCAAAGACACACTCACAGACACACACACACAACAACACAGAGACACACACAGAGACACACACAGAGACACACAAAGACACACACAACAACAACAACACAGACACACAGAGACAGACACACGCAAAGACACACTCACAGACACACACACACAACAACACAGACACACACAAAGACACACACAGACACACACAACAACACAGACACACACAGACAGACACACAGACACACACAAAGACACACACACAGAGACACACACAACAACAACACAGACACACACAGACAGAGACACAGACACACACAAAGACACACACAGAGACACACACAACAACAACACAGACACACAGAGACAGATACACACACACAGACACACACAGATAGACACACACAGACAGACACACACAGACAGACACACACACAGAGACACACACACAACAATACAGACACACACAGACAGACACACAGACACACACAAAGACACACACACAGAGACACACACAACAACAACACACACACACAGACATACACACACACCTCCCTTACCGACTCCCCCACACCCCCTCTAACCCCTCCCCCCCCATACGGCGGAGTGATACATCGGCCACGCCCACACGGCCGAGTGATCGCGCGTCGTGCGCGAGGCGGGGCTAATGCGTGGACTATATAAAGGGGGCGAGTCGCCCAACCTCGTCAATTCACGCGCTACAGCCGTTAGAAACGATAGGTATCGTCGTCGTTTTTCCCGCGCTTTTCCTCGCGACAGCCAACGACTTTTTTTTCTTTCCGCCATCTTCTCTGCGTCTGAGGTAACGACGCCCGATGGTCTTCACCGGTTTTTTTATGTTTAAAATAAAAATAAATAAATGTTACGCCCACCGTACCTCGTTTTAAATATTTAACGAGGCCGTTAATATTATTGACGTTTGTTTGCGTGAGGTGTGTGAAAACGTGAACGTTTTGTGTGGTGTTTTTTTTAATCGCGAGTTAATTTTAACATTGATTACGCGAGGCGGCTTTGTGTGTTTGGCTCTTGACGTGGGGTGGTCAATGTTGATCTTTTATGGTTTTCGTGAGTTGGTTAACGTTATCGTTTTGCTGAGGTAGATGTTAACATTTAGTTCACGCCAGGCGTTATTAACGTTTTGCTGAGGTAAATGTTAACATTTAGTTTACGCCGGACGTTAATGTTAACGTTTTTCTAAGGAAAATGTTAACTTTTTGTGCACGCCGGGCATTAATGTTAACATTTTTCCGAGGTTAATGTTAACATTTGGTGCACGCCAGCCGTTAACGTTTTTCTGAGGTAAATGTTAACATTTTGTTCAAGCCAGGCGTTAACGTTTTGCTTAGTAAATGTTAACGTTTTGTTCACGCGAGGCGTTAACGTTTTGCTGAGGTAAATGTTAACATTTTGTTTACGCCAGGTGTTAATGTTAACGTTTTGCTTAGTAAATGTTAACATTTAGTTCACGCCAGCCGTTAACGTTTTTCTGAGGTAAATGTTAACATTTAGTTCACGCCAGCCGTTAACGTTTTTCTGAGGTAAATGTTAACATTTAGTTCACGCCAGCCGTTAACGTTTTTCTGAGGTAAATGTTAACATTTTGTTTACGCCAGGCGTTAATGTTATCGTTTTGCTGAGGTAAATGTTAACATTTTGTTCACGCCAGGCGTTAATGTTATCGTTTTGCTGAGGTAAATGTTAACATTTTGTTTACGCCATGTGTTAACGTTATCGTTTTGCTTAGTAAATGTTAACGTTTTGTGGTAAACATTGTGCAGACGATGCGATAGTGTGGTCTGGAACTCTGGGGTGGGTGGCCATCATTCGTGATGGTCAAAGATCGCTCCTGAACAACGGCTTACGTGGCTCGGGATGGAAAGGTTCTTAAACTGGTGTTTAAAAAATATATATATAATTCTTAGGTAAATGCAAGTAGTTGAGTACCTTTATATTCTTGGTTCTTTCGGTAAAGTCGCGTAGATGGAAAATAAAAAAAAATATTTTTTTAATTTGTATTTTTGTTTTATATTTGCGTCACTTCACCGAAAGAATTCCTGCGGTCGGGAAAAGTCCCAAAGTTTCGTACCCGCTACAAAGAGGAAAAAATGTTATTTGGAAGTAACCCGTGCCACCTCATCGCATTCCTCGCCACCAAAGTCATCCGTGCGCATGCGCGCCCCCAAGGCACCCTGGGTAGGGGTCAAGGTTCAGGGGGCTTAGGGGGGGTCAAGGTTCAGGTGTTCGTAACGGACCCCAACTTGGCGCTGTAACCTTTCACCCCCTTCCATTTAATTTTTTGGTCCCGTTGAACTTCTTTCGCACCGTACGCAGCCAGCCGCTGCCGATCCGGCGGCGCGGTGGTAGTGGTGATTTATTTTTTTGGTAACCGGTGGTGGCGTTGTGTCGGTGGTGACGTTGTTGGGGGTCTTTGTTGTGCCATCTGTTGTGTTTGTGGGTGGCAACCCCCCCCTCCCCGATTGGTTACCAACCTACAACACCCCCCCCGCCCCCCCACCCTGCTCACCCTGGTGACTCAACTCTCCCATCACAACATGTTTACTGAATTGGTGCTAAATATAATCCAACCTTTTTAAGCGTACGCACGCGCGGCTATTTTTACCGCCCTTTGATTCGCTCCGTATTATCCGAGGGGTTGTGTTTAGTAGCCCTCGACGACACTCGGCTGGTGCAGCCGCAGGCGGGTTGGTGGCGTTTGTAGGTATCCCCTGCCGCCTGCTAGAGACTCGACATGACCCGGGGCTGGGATTCCCGCTCGCACCCACCCCCAAACATCGGTGACGATTATCCGAACCGGTCCGTCGGCCTCACCCCCCCCCCCCCCCCCCCCCCCCTCGGTCCGACGGGGCCTCGTTTACGGGTGCCTGGTGCCGTTTTGCTTCGTAAACATCGCTAGCACTGGGGGTGGTGGTGGGCGGGTGACTCTTTAAGGTGGTTGGGTATTCGAGGGCGTTTCGATTGTTGATTTGCCACGGCCCCGCCGCCCGCTTGCTGTTGGGCCGAGTATTCTGCACGGGGCGGGCGCGCAGGAAAGCGTCCGTCGCTGAGCGCCGCCGGTCGGCCGGTGAGAGCGACCAAAAGGCCTTGGATTTTTGAAGCCTTTTGCGGCCGCAGGAACCCACGCTCTGGCACCTCCTCCGGCAAGGTCGCACGGCGGGCGAGAAGATGAACCCGGAGGTTCCGTGCGTGGCGGCCCAGGCGCGTGGGCGGTCCGCACGGAACGGCGCGATTCGACCTTGCCGGCAGAGGGCAAACGGTCTCCAATCTCTCGCGATGCGGTCGCCCCTGCCACAGCCTCGGGCAGAGCATCTCTCTCGCCCTCTTGCCACGAGGCTGCACCGACCTCGGGTTGAAATGAGACGCCGTTTTTTTCAGGAGCTTTGTCTCTCGCCGGAAGACGCCGTGATCTATTAATTTTCTACCCACGCTATGACCTTGCCGAAAGAATCTTGGGGGGGGGGGTGGGGGGGGGTGATGGATTTCTGAAGTCACGAAAGCTGCGAATCGAAAGAGCCGCAATCGGTCTTCCAGTGGTGGCTCATTTCGAAACGGGTACTTTTTTGAATGATCCGGTTTTGGGTTTGATTGTTCGCGGCCGCCCTCCGCTATTAATGCGGGTAATGAAATCTTACCCGTCTGTAGCTCGGTTGGTGCCCCTTACCTGGTACAATGACGGATTGTCTTTTTTGCCTTTATTATCTCGTCCGCACTGTTAGGCGATTGTTGCGCGGGGTTGTGCGATTTTTATTTTATTTTTCCCCAGAGATGGTTGCCGCAGGCGTTGATCCACAATTTTTTTTTATTTTTCCCGCCCCGTTTTAGGCGACATGCAGATCTTCGTGAAGACGCTGACGGGCAAGACCATCACCCTGGAGGTGGAGGCCTCCGACACCATTGAGAACGTCAAGGCCAAGATCCAGGACAAGGAGGGCATCCCTCCGGACCAGCAGCGGCTGATCTTCGCGGGCAAGCAGCTGGAAGATGGCCGGACCCTCGCCGACTACAACATCCAGAAGGAGTCGACTCTGCACCTGGTCCTGCGGCTGAGGGGAGGCATGCAGATCTTTGTCAAGACGCTGACGGGCAAGACCATCACCCTAGAGGTGGAGGCCTCCGACACCATTGAGAACGTGAAGGCCAAGATCCAGGACAAGGAGGGCATCCCTCCGGACCAGCAGCGGCTGATCTTTGCGGGCAAGCAGTTGGAAGATGGCCGGACCCTCGCCGACTACAACATCCAGAAGGAGTCGACTCTGCACCTGGTCCTGCGGCTGAGGGGAGGCATGCAGATCTTTGTCAAGACGCTGACGGGCAAGACCATCACCCTGGAGGTGGAGGCCTCCGACACCATTGAGAACGTCAAGGCCAAGATCCAGGACAAGGAGGGCATCCCTCCGGACCAGCAGCGGCTGATCTTCGCCGGCAAGCAGCTGGAAGATGGCCGGACCCTCGCCGACTACAACATCCAGAAGGAGTCGACTCTGCATCTGGTCCTCCGGCTGAGGGGAGGCATGCAGATCTTCGTCAAGACGCTGACGGGCAAGACCATCACCCTGGAGGTGGAGGCCTCCGACACCATTGAGAACGTCAAGGCCAAGATCCAGGACAAGGAGGGCATCCCTCCGGACCAGCAGCGGCTGATCTTCGCCGGCAAGCAGCTCGAAGATGGCCGGACCCTCGCCGACTACAACATCCAGAAGGAGTCGACTCTGCACCTGGTCCTCCGGCTGAGGGGTGGCATGCAGATCTTTGTCAAGACGCTGACGGGCAAGACCATCACCCTAGAGGTGGAGGCCTCCGACACCATTGAGAACGTCAAGGCCAAGATCCAGGACAAGGAGGGCATCCCTCCGGACCAGCAGCGGCTGATCTTCGCGGGCAAGCAGTTAGAAGATGGCCGGACCCTCGCCGACTACAACATCCAGAAGGAGTCGACTCTGCATCTGGTCCTGCGGCTGAGGGGAGGCATGCAGATCTTTGTCAAGACGCTGACGGGCAAGACCATCACCCTGGAGGTGGAGGCCTCCGACACCATTGAGAACGTCAAGGCCAAGATCCAGGACAAGGAGGGCATCCCTCCGGACCAGCAGCGGCTGATCTTCGCCGGCAAGCAGCTGGAAGATGGCCGGACCCTCGCCGACTACAACATCCAGAAGGAGTCTACTCTGCACCTGGTCCTGCGGCTGAGGGGAGGCATGCAGATCTTTGTCAAGACTCTGACGGGCAAGACCATCACCCTGGAGGTGGAGGCCTCCGACACCATTGAGAACGTCAAGGCCAAGATCCAGGACAAGGAGGGCATCCCTCCGGACCAGCAGCGGCTGATCTTCGCCGGCAAGCAGCTCGAAGATGGCCGGACCCTCGCCGACTACAACATCCAGAAGGAGTCGACTCTGCATCTGGTCCTGCGGCTGAGGGGCGGCGTTTAAACCCCGCGGCCAGAGACCGCTTTCGGGCAACCCGCTCGTAGCGCGTTTTTTTTTTTTATTTTTCTCTTAGTTTCAAACTCGCCCGAGCCGTGTTTTTTTTTTTTCTTTTGTCGGCCCACGTCCTCCTCCGTTGGCCACGCGCCGATCTCGGCCGCCCCCTCGGTGCGCTGCGCGCCGGCGTCTCGCTGCGAACCTTGCGCGGGTTGCACGCCACGCCTTAAGCGGTTTAAAAGTGTTCCCGCTGCCGGCGTTGGTGGTGATTTTTGTCGTGCGAGGCGGTAGTAAAAAGCGAAAATGAATTCCTGCCCGGCGGCGGTGGTGGTGGTGTTGTTTTTTTTTGGATTTGCGGTTGAGGTGAATGGGTGTTTTTTTTTTTCCCCCCCCCCCCTTCCCCTCCGTTAACGCTGGAATCTTTAAACGCGGGTGGCTCGGCATGCAGGCTGGTGTGAGGCTGGGCGAGTGAGCGAGTGTCTGAGTGAGTGTCTGGGCGAGAGAGTGAGTGAGCGTGCGGGTGTGTGTCCGGGTGAGTGGGTGAGTGTCTGGGCGAGTGAGCGTGTGAGTGAGTGTCTGGGCGAGTGAGTGGGCAAGTCGGCGAGTGTCTGGGTGAGCGAGTGGGCGAGTGAGTGTCTGGGCGAGTGAGTGGGCGAGTGGCTGGGTGAGTGATCAGGTGAGTGGCTGGGCGAATGAGTGAGTGGGTGAGTGTCTGGGCGAGTCAGCGGGTGAGTGTCCGGATCACGTATCCATGTCAACGATGTTGCAGCTGGGCACCCACTGAAGGAGCTTCTTGGTGACCTCAAAGGTGAAATAGTTTTCGTGGGTGATCTGAATTGGAATTGGCTAAATCCGCCGGTCCGTGGCCACAAATTTTGCGGCTCAATTTAACCCCTTTCACTTAATAAATGTCCTCGCAAAAGACCCCACCTAAAAAAAATCCGGGGCAGTCAACTCTGCTTGACGTCCTTGTTGACAAATGCCCCTCACAGTTTCGCACTGACCGGTGTTCTGGGTAATAACCTTGGTGATCACTCCTTCATATTTGGGGTGAGATCATCAGCCAGACGTCAAAGCCCCCCCTAAATTGGTTGAGAAGCATTCTATGAGACACTTCAGCACTCAGGCGTTTTACTAATGTCCTTCACTGGGATATTAACGAGGTCTGTGATATCCCCAAACCTGACTACGGCTTGGGAGACCTTCAGGTACACGTCTCTCCAAGTTCTGGACAAACATGCATCCGTTGGTTAGATTTAAAACTCGAGGCGACCGCCCGCCATGGTTTGAACCTTTGATTGCTAAGCTCGTGAGAACTCGGGACGAGGCTTGGGCATTCGCTCGGGAAAGTAATCTGCTTAACGACTGGCTAGAGTACGGGATTTTAAAGGGATAGATGCGTCAAAATCAAAGTACGGCGTGCAAAAGATGCCTAACTCTTCCTCCACTCTTCCTGGAATCACGTGGAAATGCTGAGGATTTTCTGGGAAAACATCCAAAACGGACAATCTGCCCGTTGAGCCGAACCGAAATGGGAATTGTTTCTCAGAGCGCCAAAAAATATAGTTGCCGATTTTAACTTTCATTTGCACTGAAGCTGGTAATCCTTTTGATAATGTATTGGGAGTCACCCCCTGTATCATGCAAATCCCTACGACCCCTGGCCAAACATTACACGAATTTAGTTTCCAGCCCATCCACGGAAGTAATGCTCTGAAACAACTGCCCTACCTCAAAGGGTCCTCTACCGGAGTGGAACAGGTCCCCCTGCAGGGTGGGCTGGTAGGAACATTGGAATTTTGCGCAATTTTATGACATTTTTATACTTCCAAATGTTGGGTGCAATAAGACTTATCAAGTCTGCGCTGTCTATTGCTGATTTTACACCCCAACAGCACGAGATTTCACTTCGTTAAAGTATTAAAAGGGGACGGACGGACACATTAATCTACCAGTATTAGCATTCCCGTATTTGCTCTGCTAACTATCGCTCACCTGATATACAAACCTGCAGCCCATATTTTCAACCCTGTCCATGAAAGGAGCATCAGCGCCTCCAGAATTGAAACATTCCTATGTCAGCCCTAAAGATGATCCCAACAACTACTGACCGATCTCGTTCCCGGTTGATGAAATTTTTTTTTCTTAAAAACGATTGAACTACCAAATCAGCGGTTTGCTAACCGGCAGCAATCCCTTACATCGGCGGTGGTGATGGTGGCATCATGACGTAGCATCACCGCTGCGTCACACGCGCGTGTGTGACGTCACTACTGCCGGTGAGCGTCACGGCCACGTGGGTCTACACACACAGACACAACAACAACCGCCATTCGCCACTAAGTGGCGGTGACGTCACCACGACGCTTGTGCCAGGCCACGTGCACCCTGAGGCCACGTGAAGTGTCGAACGCCCGCTGGCAGGAGGTCATGGGGCAGACCCAGCAGGTGCCACGGGTCGACTGACTGCGATGACTGGCTGATGCACCACCTGTGCCCCCTAACTGTGCCAGATAAAGATCCCCCGTATAGCCTTAACAGACTGTAGGGGCAAGTGCTGTTAGCAAGCAGCTATGAAGGCCGGTAACGGTACACGAGGAGGTGGGTGGTCAGCACCACGCCCGACCGCCTTTGTCTCCCCAGTGGCAATGTTTACACACCACACCAGGTACTCATTTGAGGCTGAGTCGACCTAGGGGAGGCCCGTGACCGGTTCAGAAAATCGTCACCGGTGCTGGCCGTAAGCGGGAATCAAACCCAGGTCACCAGGTTCATAGCGCAGCGTAAGCGCTAACCGCTACACTATCGCACACAGACACAGACACACAGACATAGACACACACACAGACAGTCACACACAGACAGTCACACAAATACACAGACAGAGACACACACAGACACACAGACACAGTCACACAGACGCACACAGTCACACAAAGACAGACAGACAGAGACACAGACAGACACACACACAGACACACACGACGTCATCCCAGACTGGAGGCGGGAACGACGTCGGGGCCGGTTCTGGACTCGGGGAGGCCACGAGGGTGGTGGCGTGGGGTCGTGGCGCTCTTGGTGACCCCCGGCTGGACACGTGACTGGACCCCAGTGGGGGCCGGAGGCACCTCGGGGGTCCGTGTGAGCAGCCTCGTCGCGAGGCGCAGGGCTGCCGCTTGCCCGTGTCAACAACGAAGATGCCTCGTCAAGACGCCAAGAAGACACCCGTGGGTAGGGCCCAGCCATGGGAGTACTCTAGAATAGCGGTAGACGTGTGGGTAAGTCCCGCCAACACGGGAGTCTAGAGATCTGTGTGTAGGTCCCAGCAGGAGTATTCTAGAATAGCGGTAGACGTGTGGGTAAGTCCTGCCAACACCGGAGTCAGGAGATCCGTGTGTAGGTCCCAGCCGGAGTACTCTAGCGGTAGACGTGTGGGTAAGTCACGCCAACACCAGAGTCTAGAGATCTGTGTGTAGGTCCCAGCAGGAGTACTCTAGAATAGTGGTAGACATGTGGGTAAGTCCCGCCGAGACTGGAGTCTAGAAATCCGTGTGTAGGTCCCAGCCGGAGTACTCCAGAATAGCGGTAGACGTGTGGGTAAGTCCCGCCAACACCGGAGTCTAGAGATCTGTGTGTAGGTCCCAGCCGCGGGACTCTAGAATAGCGGTAGACGTGTGGGTAAGTCCCACCAACACAGGAGTCTAGAGATCTGTGTGTAGGTCCCAGCTGGAGTAGTCTAGAATAGCGGTAGGCGTGTGGGTAAGTCCCGCCAACACTGGTGTCAAGAGATCCGTGTGTAGGTCTCAGCTGGAGTACTCTAGAATAGCGGTAGGCGTGTGGGTAAGTCCCGCTGAGACTGGAGTCTAGAGATCCGTGTGTAGGTCCCAGCTGGAGTAGTCTAGAATAGCGGTAGGCGTGTGGGTAAGTCCCGCCAACACTGGTGTCAAGAGATCCGTGTGTAGGTCTCAGCTGGAGTACTCTAGAATAGCGGTAGGCGTGTGGGTAAGTCCCGCTGAGACTGGAGTCTAGAGATCCGTGTGTAGGTCTCAGCCGGAGTACTCTAGAATAGCGGTAGGCGTGTGGGTAAGTCACGCCAACACCGGACTCAAGAGATCTGTGTGTGTAGGTCCCAGCCGGAGTACTCTAGAATAGCGGTAGACGTGTGGGTAAGTCCCGCCAAGACCGGAGTCAGGAGATCCGTGTGTAGGTCCCAGCCACGGGAGGTACTCTAGAATAGTGGTAGACGTGTGGGTAAGTCCCGCCGAGACTGGAGTCTGTACCTCCCTAGAGTATCTGACAAGTTGTGTGTTAGCTAGAGAAAGTCGGTGGTCACCGCCCTATGCGCTATGCAAGAGTTCAACTGTTGTGTTCGTCAAGAAGTAAGTGTCGCCGCCCGAGAACTTGCGCGTGCACCTAATTCGAATCCACGACCACATCGAAACCAATCTGGGTTCTGATTAAAAAAAAATACAGCACCACATCTGCTGCCGTTAGACTCCCTGAAACACACAGTTACAGTAGCCGTGATAATAAGCGGTAGTGCGCCGGTCTTCTTCTTTGACCTGTCCAAAGCCCTTGATGCAGTAAACCACGACAGCCTGCATGGTAAACCAAGTTGCCTCCGTTTCTCCAAACACGCAGTAGAATTGGTTAAAAAGAAAATCGTAATAATACCTCTTTTTCTCGCACCCAAACTGTCTTCGCAGATGTCCGTAGGTCAAACGGCGTTAAGATAACAAAAGGGGTTCCACAGGGTTCCATCCTCGGCCCCCTCTTGTTCTCTCTTTACGTCAATGACTTGGGCACTGACCCGGATCATTCCGGGGTAAATCTGTTTGCAGGTGACACGATAATGATTACCGCTGGCCGCTCAACGGATGACGGTGATTGCTAAGCTCTAGGGTGATTTCAACAAACTACAACATCAGCCGGTTGCTCTTAAACAAAATCCAGAATACCTCCAAAACCAAATTGCTATGCTTCTCACCGGGACTAAAGCGGGAAGTTATTTTTTCCCCAAATGCATTCCTTGAATAATGATCGAATAGAGCAAGGTCAAGATCTATAAGTATCTTGGGGTCATCCTGGATTCAAAACTTAGTTTTGAAGATCACATTGATTATATTGGTAAAAAGACAAAAATAAAAATTGGTTTTCTGTATCGACACAAGCACTGCTTCCCCCCAATGTTCCGTTTTAGAATTGATAAAAGCTACCATACTGCCTCTACTTGATTGCTGTGACATCGTGTATAAATCAGCCCCAAGTACTGTACTGAAGAAGCTTGATTCCATCCATCACACGGCCTTGAGATTTGCATTGAACTGCCCATATAGGACTCACCACTGTGATCTCTACATTGGGTCAAACGTAACATCTCTGAATGTTCGACGGCTCGTGCACCAGATCTTATTGATTCCCGATGTGCTTACAAGAAAAATCCGCGGACTTACCTGCTGCTGGATCTCCCCTCTGTCTCAAAGGACAAATTTGACCCCAGGTCTTCGCTCATTTACCGGCTTCGCATTCCCCCTATTGACGTACAAAAACCGGAGGAAGGGCCTTTGCTATTGATGACCCCCAGGGCCTGGAATTCCATCGCCAATAAACTGCAACTTGAATCGCTACCGGCGAGATCTTAACTTTCGCGAAACTGCTCTAGAGGAGTTGTACACCCCCTAGCTGCCGCTGCTATTCAAGTGGCCTCAAATAAAATGTTTCTCGCTCCGAATGGCCGCCGGAAAGTGTTATCTTGAGTTTTGAATTTAAAGCGCGCTGATCTTTAAAGGCGCATTGAAAAATGTTGAGGCTCTGACATGATGCTCCCGCTGTTGTGGAGTGACTGATGCAACAGGCTGTGGCTGTAGGCTTTGGTGGCACGTGTTGCTTACGTAGTTTATTGCAAAAAAAAATTCGCTCGCAGTCCCTGTGATCGCTGTTGCATTTATGGCTTTATTTTGGTGATTTCGAAAACGTTTTTTTTTCGTTTGGTTTGGCCATGGTTTTTTGTTCGTTGTAGTACGGGGTTAGACTGATGGCTTTGATGTAAAGTTGTCCTGTGGTGGCGGTTGTTGTTGTTGTGGTTGTTGTTGTTGTTTGAATTTTGCATCCCACTGGGATTTTTTTGCGCGCAGCGTTGATGATGCACGGTGGATTTTTTCAGGAATATTTTTTGCTGTGTTTTTGCTCTCTCCCCCCCCCCCCCCCTGGATGTTTTTTCTGTTTTGCTCAGTCGCACGTAGTAGTCACTTTAAGGTGTTTGTTTTTACTGCTCGTGTTCTTGTTTCCTGTTGCGGTCGCACGCGAGTCAAGGGCCGAATGGATCACAGGGGCCCTATCATCTCCATACGTACGCAAGGCAAAGTTAGTTGTGATTGTGTGTTGTATGTTCAAAATGCTTGGCGTATTTCCCGACATGCAACAAACTTCAGATTTGCCATGTGGGTTACTTTCCAGACTTACACCATGCAAACGTTATAAAACTATACTTGAGTTTTTTTTGGGGGGGGGGAGGGGTGGGGGCGGTGGGAGCTCAATAAGGCAGAGATTTTTGTTGCACTGAAAGTGAGCTGTGACGTCACGTCTGTCACGTGACCCGCGCACGTGGAAGCGTAACGCATTGTAGTGTAGTGGTTAGCGCGCTGTCTGTGTGTGTGTCTGTGTGTGTGTCTGTGTGTGGCTGGGTCACGTAGCCCGCATGCCCAGCCACCGCATGCCGAAACAGCTTTTGTTCGGCCGGATTGAGGGGGCTAAGCGGGCGCGGCACGGGCTAGAGAAGAGATGGAGTGATGTGGTACAGGAGGACGTGGAGCTGAGTGGACTTGCCGATGACCGGTACCAGCGGTGTCAAGATCGGCCTCTATGGAGGAGGCTCGTGAAGGACGCTACTACCGGGCAGTGCCAGGCTAGGTGCACCTTGAGGCTACTGGGCAGTTGGAGGCAGTCGCCCTCCAACAACAACGGAGGGCGGAGGAGCGACGCTCACAACAACGAGCGGAGCGCCGGGTGGCTAAAGCACAGCGGGTTGGCACAGTAGGGGGCACAGGTGGTGCATCAGCCAGTCATCTCAGTCAGTCGACCCGTGGCACCTGGGTCTGCCCCGTGACCTCCTGCCAGCGGGCGTTCGACACTTCACGTGGCCTCAAGGTGCACATAGCCTGGCACAAGCGTCGTGGTGACGTCACCGCCACTTAGTGGCGAATAGCGGTTGTTGTTGTGTCTGTGTGTATCTGTGTGTCTGTGTGTGTGTCTGTCTGTGTGTGTATCTGTGTGTCTGTGTCTCTGTGTGTGTGTATCTGTGTGTGTGTATCTGTGTGTGTGTCTGTGTGTGTATGTATCTGTGTGTCTGTGTGTGTATCTGTGTGTGTGTATCTGTGTGTGTGTATCTGTGTGTATCTGTGTGTGTATGTATCTGTGTGTGTATCTGTGTGTGTGTGTATCTGTGTGTGTGTCTGTGTGTGTGTGGGGAGCGGTGGGTGTAGTGGTTAGCGCTACGCCGCGCTACGAACCCGCCGACCCGAGTTCGATTCCCGCTCACTGCCACCACCGGTGACGATTATTTTAACCGGTCCTGGGCCACCCCTAGGTCGACTCAGCCTCAAACGAGTAGCTGGTGTGCTGTGTGAACATCGCCACTGGGGAGACAAAGGCGGCCGGGCGTGGTGGATCCAAATCGCGGGCGAAGTCGGCTACCCAGTCCCTACCACACCCCACGTGACTTCCGGCGGGGCTGCCCCAGGGGGGGGCGGGGATGGAGGGCGGGGCCTGGTGGGGTGGGGGCGGGATGGAGGGCGGGGCCTGGTGGGATGGGGGATTGAGGGCGGGGATGGAGGGCGGGGCCTGCTGGGGTGGGGGCGGGGATGGAGGAGGGGCCTGGTGGGGCTGGGGATGGAGGGCGGCGATGGAGGGCGGGGCCTGGTGGGGTGGGGGCGGGACCTGGTGAGGTGGGGGCGGGGCCTGGTGGGGTGGGGGCGGGGATGGAGGGCGGGGCAGGGATGGAGGCGGGCACCGGAAGTTCCGAACCCGGAACCGGAAGCGGACGCATCCCGGAAGTGGAGGCGCCACGCGTCCAGCACCTCCATCGCCTCATCCGTGTTTGTGAATCACTCCGAGTGGTGAGTCCCTCTGTGTGTCTCTGTGTCTCCGTGTGTGTCTCTCTGTGTCTCTCTGTGTCTCTCCGTGTCTCCGTGTGTGTCTCTCTGTGTGTCTCTGTGTCCCTGTGTCCCCGTGTGTGTCTCTGTGTCTCTCCGTGTCTCTGTGTGAGTCTCTCTGTGTCTCCGTGTGAGTCTCTCTGTGTCTCTCCGTGTCTCCGTGTGAGTCCCTCTGTGTCTCTGTGTGAGTCTCTCTGTGTCTCTCTGTGTCTCTGTGTGAGTCTCTCTGTGTCTCTCTGTGTCTCCGCGTGAGTCTCTCTGTGTCTCCGTGTGAGTCTCTCTGTGTCTCTGTGTCCCCATGTCTCCGTGTGAGTCTCTCTGTGTCTCCGTGTGAGTCTCTCTGTGTCTCTGTGAGTCTCTCTGTGTCTCCGTGTGAGTCTCTCTGTGTCTCTGTGTGAGTCTCTCTGTGTCTCCGTGTGAGTCTCTCTGTGTCTCTCTGTGTCTCTGTGTCTCTGTGTGTGTCTCTCTGTGTTTCCGTGTGAGACTCTCTGTGTCTCTGTGGGAGTCTCTCTGTGTCTCCGTGTGAGTCTCTCTGTGTCTCTCTGTGTCTCTGTGTGTGTCTCTCTGTGTTTCCGTGTGAGTCTCTCTGTCTCTCTGTGCCTCCGTGTGAGTATCTCCGTGTCTCAGTGTGAGTCTCTCTGAGTCTCTCCGTGTCTCTGTGTCCCCGTGTGAGTCTCTCTGTGTCTCTCTGTGTCTCTGTGTGAGTCTCTCCGTGTCTCTGTGTGAGTCTGTGTCGATGTGTCTCTGTGTGAGTCTCTCTGTCTCCGTGTGAGTCTCTCTGAGTCTCCGTGTGTGTCTCTCTGTGTCTTTGTGTGAGTCTCTCCTTGTCTCTCTGTGTCTCCGTGTGAGTCTCTCTGTCTCTGTGTCTCCGTGTGAGTCTCTCTGTGTCTCTCTGTGTCTCTGTGTGAGTCTCTCTGTGTCTCTCTGTGTCTCCGTGTGAGTCTCTCTGTGTCTCTCTGTGTCTCCGTGTGAGTCTCTCTGTGTCTCTCTGTGTCTCCGTGTGAGTCTCTCTGTGTCTCCGTGAGTCTACCCGTGTCTCCGTGTGAGTCCCTCCGTGTCTCTGTCTCTCTGTGTCTCCCCGTGTCTCCGTGTGAGTCCCTCTGTGTCTCTGTGTCCCCATGTCTCCGTGTGAGTCTCTCTGTGTCTCCGTGTGAGTCCCTCTGTGTCTCTGTGTGAGTCTACCCGTGTCTCCGTGTGAGTCTCTCTGTGTCTCCGTGTGAGTCTCTCTGTGTCTCCGTGTGAGTCTACCCGTGTCTCCGTGTGAGTCCCTCTGTGTCTCTGTGTCTCTCCGTGTGAGTGGTCTCGTGTCTCCCCGTGTCTCCGTGTGTCCGTGTGAGTCTCTCCATGTCTCCGTGTGAGTCTCTCTGTGTCTCTCCGTGTCTCTGTGTGTCTGTGTTTCCCTGTGAGTCTCTCTGTGTCTCTCTGTGTCTCTCTGTGTCTCCGTGTGTGTCTCTCTGTGTTTCTCCGTGTCTCTGTGTGAGTCTCTCTGTGTCTCTCCGTGTCTCTCCGTGTCTCCGTGTGAGTCTCTCTGTGTCTCCGTGTGAGTCTCTCTGTGTCTCTCTGTGTCTCTGTGTGTGTCTCTCTGTGTTTCCGTGTGAGACTCTCTGTGTCTCTGTGGGAGTCTCTCTGTGTCTCCGTGTGAGTCTCTCTGTGTCTCTCTGTGTCTCTGTGTGTGTCTCTCTGTGTTTCCGTGTGAGTCTCTCTGTCTCTCTGTGCCTCCGTGTGAGTATCTCCGTGTCTCAGTGTGAGTCTCTCTGAGTCTCTCCGTGTCTCTGTGTCCCCGTGTGAGTCTCTCTGTGTCTCTCTGTGTCTCTGTGTGAGTCTCTCCGTGTCTCTGTGTGAGTCTGTGTCGATGTGTCTCTGTGTGAGTCTCTCTGTCTCCGTGTGAGTCTCTCTGAGTCTCCGTGTGAGTCTCTCTGTGTCTCTGTGTGAGTCTCTCCTTGTCTCTCTGTGTCTCCGTGTGAGTCTCTCTGTCTCTGTGTCTCCGTGTGAGTCTCTCTGTGTCTCTCTGTGTCTCTGTGTGAGTCTCTCTGTGTCTCTCTGTGTCTCCGTGTGAGTCTCTCTGTGTCTCTCTGTGTCTCCGTGTGAGTCTCTCTGTGTCTCTCTGTGTCTCCGTGTGAGTCTCTCTGTGTCTCCGTGAGTCTACCCGTGTCTCCGTGTGAGTCCCTCCGTGTCTCTGTCTCTCTGTGTCTCCCCGTGTCTCCGTGTGAGTCCCTCTGTGTCTCTGTGTCCCCATGTCTCCGTGTGAGTCTCTCTGTGTCTCCGTGTGAGTCCCTCTGTGTCTCTGTGTGAGTCTACCCGTGTCTCCGTGTGAGTCTCTCTGTGTCTCCGTGTGAGTCTCTCTGTGTCTCCGTGTGAGTCTACCCGTGTCTCCGTGTGAGTCCCTCTGTGTCTCTGTGTCTCTCCGTGTGAGTGGTCTCGTGTCTCCCCGTGTCTCCGTGTGTCCGTGTGAGTCTCTCCATGTCTCCGTGTGAGTCTCTCTGTGTCTCTCCGTGTCTCTGTGTGTCTGTGTTTCCCTGTGAGTCTCTCTGTGTCTCTCTGTGTCTCTCTGTGTCTCCGTGTGTGTCTCTCTGTGTGTCTCCGTGTCTCTGTGTGAGTCTCTCTGTGTCTCTCCGTGTCTCTCCGTGTCTCCGTGTGAGTCTCTCTGTGTCTCTGTGTGAGTCTCTCTGTGTCTCAGTGTGAGTCTCTCTGTGTCTCCGTGTGAGTCTCTCTGTCTCTCTGTGTCTCTGTGTGAGTCTCTCTGTGTCTCCGTGTCTCTGTGTGAGTCTGTGTCTCCCTGTGAGTCTCTCTGTGTCTCCGTGTCTCCGTGTGAGTCTCTCTGTGTCTCTCCGTGTCTCTGTGTGAGTCTATCTGTGTCACTGTGTGAGTTTCTCCGTGTCTCTCCGTGTCTCTGTGTGAGTCTGTGTCTCCGTGTGAGTCTCTCTGTGTCTCTCCGTGTCTCTGTGTGAGTCTCTCTGTGTCTCTCCGTGTCTCTCTGTGTCTCTCCGTGTCTCCGTGTGAGTCCCTCTGTGTCTCTGTGTGAGTCTCTCTGTGTCTCTGTGTGAGTCTCTCTGTGTCTCTCCGTGTCTCCGTGTGAGTCCCTCTGTGTCTCCGTGTGAGTCTCTCTGTGTCTCTCTGTGTCTCCGTGTGAGTCTCTCTGTGTCTCCGTGTGAGTCCCTCTGTGTCTCCGTGTGAGTCTCTCTGTGTCTCTCTGTGTCTCCGTGTGAGCCTCTCTGTGTCTCCGTGTGAGTCCCTCTGTGTCTCCGTGTGAGTCTCTCTGTGTCTCCGTGTCTCTGTGTGAGTCTCTCCGTGTCTCCGTGTGAGTCCCTCCGTGTCTCTGTCTCTCTGTGTCTCTCCGTGTCTCCGTGTGAGTCCCTCTGTGTCTCCGTGTGTGACTCTCTGTGTCTCCGTGTGAGTCTACCCGTGTCTCTGTGTCTCCGTGTGAGTCTCTCTGTGTCTCCGTGTGTGTCTCTCTGTGTCTCTGTGTGAGTCTCTCTGTGTCTCTGTGTGAGTCTCTCTGTGTCTCCGTGTGAGTCTCTCTGTGTCTCCGTGTGAGTCTCTCTGTGTCTCTCTGTCTCTCTGTGTCTCCGTGTGTGTCTCTCTGTGTCTCTGTGTGTGTCTCTCTGTGTCTCTGTGTGAGTCTCTCTGTGTCTCTGTGTCTCCGTGTGAGTCTATCCGTGTCTCCGTGTGAGTCTCTCTGTGTCTCTCTGTCTCTCTGTGTCTCCGTGTGAGTCCCTCTGTGTCTCCGTGTGAGTCCCTCTGTGTCTCCGTGTGTGTCTCTCTGTGTCTCCGTGTGAGTCTACCCGTGTCTCTGTGTCTCCCTGTGAGTCTATTCGTGTCTCCGTGTGAGTCTCTCTGTGTCTCTGTGTCTCCCTGTGAGTCTATCCGTGTCTCCGTGTGAGTCTCCCTGTGAGTCTATCCGTGTCTCCGTGTGAGTCTCTCTGTGTCTCTCTGTCTCTCTGTGTCTCCGTGTGAGTCTCTCTGTGTCTCCGTGTGAGTCCCTCTGTGTCTCCGTGTGAGTCTCTCTGTGTCTCTCCGTGTCTCCGTGTGAGTCTCTGTGTGTCTCCGTGTGAGTCTCTCCGTGTCTCCGTGTGTGTCTCTCTGTGTCTCCGTGTGAGTCCCTCTGTGTCTCCGTGTGTGTCTCTCTGTGTCTCCGTGTGAGTCTACCCGTGTCTCCGTGTGAGTCCCTCCGTGTCTCTGTCTCTCTGTGTCCCCGTGTGAGTGGTCTCGTGTCTCCCCGTGCCTCTGTGTCTCCCCGTGTCTCCCCGTGTCTCCGTGTCTCCCATGTGAGTGGTCTCTGTGTCTCCGTGTCTCCCATGTGAGTGGTCTCTGTCTCCGTGTCTCCCATGTGAGTGGTCTCTGTGTCTCCGTGTCTCCCATGTGAGTGGTCTCTGTGTCTCCGTGTCTCCCCATGTGAGTGGTCTCTGTGTCTCCGTGTCTCCCATGTGAGTGGTCTCTGTGTCTCCGTGTCTCCCCATGTGAGTGGTCTCTGTGTCTCCGTGTCTCCCCGTGTGAGTGGTCTCTGTGTCTCCGTGTCTCCCATGTGAGTGGTCTCTGTGTCTCCGTGTCTCCCCATGTGAGTGGTCTCCGTGTCTCCGTGTCTCCCCGTGTGAGTGGTCTCTGTGTCTCCGTGTCTCCCCGTGTGAGTGGTCTCTGTGTCTCCGTGTCTCCCATGTGAGTGGTCTCCGTGTCTCCGTGTCTCCCCGTGTGAGTGGTCTCTGTGTCTCCGTGTCTCCCATGTGAGTGGTCTCTGTGTCTCCGTGTCTCCCATGTGAGTGGTCTCCGTGTCTCCGTGTCTCCCATGTGAGTGGTCTCTGTGTCTCCGTGTCTCCCCGTGTGAGTGGTCTCTGTGTCTCCGTGTCTCCCATGTGAGTGGTCTCCGTGTCTCCGTGTCTCCCCGTGTGAGTGGTCTCTGTGTCTCCGTGTCTCCCCGTGTGAGTGGTCTCTGTGTCTCTGTGTCTCCCATGTGAGTGGTCTCTGTGTCTCCGTGTCTCCCATGTGAGTGGTCTCTGTGTCTCCGTGTCTCCCATGGGAGTGGTCTCTGTGTCTCCGTGTCTCCCATGTGAGTGGTCTCTGTGTCTCCGTGTCTCCCCGTGTGAGTGGTCTCTGTGTCTCCGTGTCTCCCATGGGAGTAGTCTCCGTGTCTCCGTGTCTCCCATGGGAGTGGTCTCTGTGTCTCCGTGTCTCCCCGTGTGAGTGGTCTCTGTGTCTCCGTGTCTCCCCATGTGAGTGGTCTCTGTGTCTCCGTGTCTCCCCGTGTGAGTGGTCTCTGTGTCTCCGTGTCTCCCATGGGAGTAGTCTCCGTGTCTCCGTGTCTCCCATGGGAGTGGTCTCTGTGTCTCCGTGTCTCCCCATGTGAGTGGTCTCTGTGTCTCCGTGTCTCCCCGTGTGAGTGGTCTCTGTGTCTCCGTGTCTCCCATGGGAGTAGTCTCCGTGTCTCCGTGTCTCCCATGGGAGTAGTCTCCGTGTCTCCGTGTCTCCCATGTGAGTGGTCTCTGTGTCTCCGTGTCTCCCCGTGTGAGTGGTCTCTGTGTCTCCGTGTCTCCCATGGGAGTGGTCTCTGTGTCTCCGTGTCTCCCCATGTGAGTGGTCTCTGTGTCTCCGTGTCTCCCATGTGAGTGGTCTCCGTGTCTCCCCGTGTCTCCCCGTGTGAGTTGTCCCCGTGTCTCCCCGTGTCTCCCCGTGTCTCCCATGTGAGTGGTCTCCGTGTCTCCGTGTCTCCCATGGGAGTGACACTTGCCACTGTTTTTGTCTCCCCGTTGTCTTTGTCTTGGAGACGTCTCCAAGATCTTGACACTTACAGCCCAGATTCACAGCGGTGGGTGGTGGTGGCTTTAGTTGTGGTGGTGGTTGTGGTGGTGGTGGTAGCTTTAGTTGTGGTGGTGGTGGTAGCTTTAGTTGTGGTGGTTGTGGTGGTGGTAGCTTTAGTTGTGGTGGTTGTGGTAGCTTTAGTTGTGGTGGTGGTGGTTGTGGTTGTGGTAGCTTTAGTTGTGGTGGTGGTAGCTTTAGTTGTGGTGATAGTGAGGTGGTACTGGTGGTAGCTTTAGTTGTGGTGGTTGTGGTGGTGGTAGCTTTAGTTGTGGTGGTAGTGAGGTACTGGTGGTAGCTTTAGTTGTGGTGGTTGTGGTAGCTTTAGTTGTGGTGGTTGTGGTAGCTTTAGTTGTGGTGGTAGTGAGGTGGTACTGGTGGTAGCTTTAGTTGTGGTGGTGGTAGTGGTGGTAGTGGTTGTGGTGGGAGTTGTGGTGGTAGCGGTGGGAGTGGTTGTGGAAGTCGTGGTGGTAGTGGTGGTGGTGGGAGTGGTGGTGGGAGTGGTGGTGGAAGTGGTGGTGATAGTGGTGGTAGTGGTGGTAGGCCGGAAGACCAAATGCGTGTACAGGTGCAGCGCACTTTGGAATCAACAACAACAACAGCAGCAGCAACATCATCATCAACAACAACAACAGCAGCATCAGCAGCAGCATCAGCAGAAGCAGCATCATCAGCAGGATCATCAGGAGGTGTTGGTGAGATGGCAAGCAGCACTTTTTGGGAAGGTGAGGGGCATGCGTCTATCTGTGTGTGTGTGTGTCTGTGTGTGTGTCTGTGTGTGTGTCTGTGTGTCTGTGTGTGTGTCTGTGTGTGTGTGTGCATGCGTGTGTGTGATTGAATACCTATCCTCGGGGCCACTCCAGAAACAACGAAAAGCCACTACGGGTGGCCACGTGGAATGTTCGAACGCTCACTGCGGAGGAGAGGCTGCCACTCCTCTGTCGGGAGCTGGACCGGTACTGCCTGGATCTATGCGGCATTCAGGAGGTCCGGTGGACCGGCTCTGGCTCCTGCCACCATGAGGGGTGGACAGTCCTCTACTCGAGGCAGCAGACTGCCAAACAACAGGGTGTGGCTCTTCTTTTGAACAAAAGAATGAAGGCATGGGAGCGTGGCGGTGAGGTGTGGGAAGCTGTAAGCCCCAGGCTACTTTGGGCTCGCCTTCCCATCAACCGGAGGCGAGGAATGGTGGTCGTGGTTACTTATGCCCCCACCGAAGATGAACATCCGTGGAGGGATGCAGGCAAAGCCGATGAGTCAGATGCCTTCTATGACCTCCTGTCACAGGTGCTGGCTAAAGTGGCCCCTCGGGATAGAGTAATCATGTTGGGTGACTTCAATGCCCGAGTTGGTCATGATACTGGCACCTGGTCTGGAGTGATTGGAGGGCATGGGCCAGATCAGCTCAATAACAACGGTAGGAGGCTGCTAGATTTTTGTGCAGCCCATGGGCTTGTAATTACCAACACGCTGTTCCGGCATCGGCGCATCCACACAACATCATGGATGCATGCCGGGTCCAAGCAAGAACATCTGCTGGACTGCATAGTGACGGACCAGCAGATGCGAGCCCATGTCCTTGACACCAGGACCTACCGTGGAGCTGATCTGCCCTCTGACCATTGACTAGTCATCTGTAAGATGCGCCTGCCATTCTTCCACTCCGGTGGTGGGTGTACACCCAGGACCCCATTCCGACCTAAAGTGGCCTGGTCTCAGTTATCTGATGAAAGTTGCAAGCGAGAATTTCATCACCGCTTGCGGCTGGGATTGGCATCGTCCCCGACTCCTCCTGATGTCGAGGGTAAATGGGCGAGGTTTAGGACTGTGACTCATGCAGCTGCAATGGCTGCTTTGGGTACGCGGTCCAGACCTCCCCAGAGACCCTGGCTGACAGAGGAGGTGTTCAGGATGGTTGAAAAAAAGCGACAGGCCCACTGCCATCGGCTACAGAATCCCACGTCAGAGAATGAGGAGGCTTACCGCAGCCTTCGCTCGGAGGTTCGGAGAGCCGTGAGGCACTGCAAGGATAGGTGGTGGTCGTGGGTTGCTGAGGAGATGGAGTCTGCCTCAGTGGCCCGTGATCACAAATCTCTATTTAACTCCATCAAAAAAGTAACCTGCAGCGCCACACCTATTACCATCATTAGGGGAAAAAACGGTGATCCAATCTCCGACCCCCAGGAACAGGTTTGCAGATTTGCTGAGCATTTCTGTGAAGTCCTGGGGGAGGGAAAATCCCTCAGCCAGGAAAACATTGTGGCACAAAGTGAGGATGACCCTGCTGAGGCTGCGGTGCCTCAAATATTGGAAGAAGTCACCCCCTGTGAGTGGCTGGCTGAGGTGCCATCTGTTGAGGAAGTACTGAAGGCGATCCAGAGTCTGAGACCAGGAAAGGCAGCGGGCAGAGATGATCTCCCAAGCGAAATGCTGAGGGAGGGTGGCGTTTGTGCACAGACTGCCCTATATGACATCATAACAACAGTCTGGACCACTGGACGGGTTCCGCAGGATTGGAAGGATGCCCTGGTGGTCCCCCTTTTTAAGAAGGGGGACCGCACAGACTGTAACAACTACAGGGGCATCTCACTCCTCAGTGTGCCGGGAAAGGTCCTGGCAAGGATTATTCAGCATCGCCTTGCCAGGCACGCTGAGGAGAGGCTTGCGGAGCCCCAATGCGGTTTCAGGATAGGGCGGTCCTGCACAGATGCCATATTTTCTGTCCGTCTGCTACAGCAGAGGTGTAGGGAATTTCAACAAGACCTACATCTCTGCTTTATTGACCTGGTCAAGGCCTATGATACCATCAGTAGGCCTGGGCTCTGGATCGTTCTTCGTGCTTTTGGAGTACCTGACCCTCTGCTCACGATCATTAAGGACCTTCATGATGGTGAGCGGGCCCGGGTAAAACTACGTGGCCGGGAGTCAGAGCCATTCCCTGTACACCTTGGGGTGCGACAGGGATGTCCTCTGGCTCCCACATTATTTAACATCTATTTTGACCACGTAGTTTGTGAAGCCTTCAATAGCTGTACCGGGGGAATCTCCATATGGTACAGATATAATGGGAGGCTGATCGATGCCCGGGTGCGGTCAAGGGATGGCTCCCTATTGCTCAACCACGTTATGTATGCTGATGATTTGGTAATAGCTGCTCAGTCAGAGGAGGAGTTGGAGACGCTGCTGCTGAGACTGGAGCGTGCCACTAAGAGGTGGGGCCTTACCATCAGCCCCACCAAAACTAAGCACCTGCCTGGGTATTTTGTACCATCGGACACTCCACCCCCACAACTCCCGATCGGTGATGGGGCAGTTGTGGAGAGAGTGGAGAGTTTCCCGTACCTGGGCAGTGTGCTTATGACTGGCTCCAGTTTAACAGCAGAGGTCTCACTCCGAATCAGTCGAGCGGCAATATCTTTTCATCGGTTGCGTAATGCTGTGTAGAAGCTACCTGGTCTGTCGCTCCGCACTAAGCTTCAGGTCTTCTCGGCCACGGTCATTCCCTCTCTTCTCTACGCTTGCGAAACGTGGACCCCCCTAATGGAACATCTTCGCCGGTTAGAAACATTTAGGCTGGCCTGCCTACGATCCATCCTGGGTTTAACCAGACTGGATTGTGTGAGGAGATCACAAATCCTTGAAAGATCTGGGCAAGGTCCCATCGGTGAGCTCCTCCGGCGGGCAAGGCTGCGATGGCTGGGTCATGTAGCCCGCATACCCAGACACCGCATGCCGAAACAACTTTTGTTCGGCCGGATTGAGGGGGCAAAGCGGGCGCGGCACGGGCTAGAGAAGAGATGGGAGTGATGTGGTACAGGAGGACGTGGAGCTGAGTGGACTTGCCGATGACTGGTACCAGCGGTGTCAAGATCGGCCTCTGTGGAGGAGGCTCGTGAAGGACGCTACTGGGCAGTTGGAGGCAGTCGCCCTCCAACAACAACGGAGGGCGGAGGAGCGACGCTCACAACAACGAGCGGAGCGCCGGGTGGCTAAAGCACAGCAGGTTGGCACAGTAGGGGGCACAGGTGGTGCATCAGCCAGTCATCTCAGTCAGTCGACCCGTGGCACCTGGGTCTGCCCCGTGACCTCCTGCCAGCGGGCGTTCGACACTTCACGTGGCCTCAGGGTGCACATAGCCTGGCACAAGCGTCGTGGTGACGTCACCGCCACTTAGTGGCGAATGGCGGTTGTTGTTGTTGTTGTGTCTGTGTGTGTCTGTGTGTGTGTGTCTGTGTGTGTGTGTTACGTGGTGATTGCAGCAATATCATCATCAGCATCATCAGAGTCATCATATCATCATCAGCGTGTCTGCGTGTCTCCCCCGGTGTCTCCCCCCCGTGTCTCCCCTGTCTCCCCCCGTGTCTCCCCGTGTCTCCCCGTGTCTCTCCGTGTCTCTCCCCCCCGTGTCTCCCCTGTCTCCCTCCCGTGTCTCCCCGTGTCCCCCCGTGTCCCCCCGTGTCTCCCCGTGTCTCCCCCCCCGTGTCTCCCCTTGTCTCCCTGTGTGTCTCTCCCTGTCTCTCCCCGTGTCCCCCCGTGTCCCCCCGTGTCTCCCCGTGTCTCCCCGTGTCTCCCCGTGTCCCCCCGTGTCCCCCCGTGTCTCCCCGTGTCTCCCCCCCCGTGTCTCCCCTTGTCTCCCCGTGTGTCTCTCCCTGTCTCTCCCCATGTCTCCCCGTCTCCCCCCGTGTCTCTCCCCGTGTCTCTCCCCTGTCTCCGCGTGTCTCTCCCCGTGTCTCTCCCCGTGTCTCTCCCCGTGTCTCCCCGTGTCTCTCCCCGTGTCTCCCCGTGTCTCCCCGTGTCTCTCCCCTGTCTCTCCCCGTGTCTCCCCGTGTCTCCCCATGTCTCCCCGTGTCTCTCCCCGTGTCTCCCCGTGTCTCCCCGTGTCTCCCCGTGTCTCTCCCCGTGTCTCTCCCCGTGTCTCTCCCCTGTCTCTCCCCATGTCTCTCCCCGTGTCTCCCCGTGTCTCTCCCCGTGTCTCCCCGTGTCTCCCCGTGTCTCTCCCCTGTCTCTCCCCGTGTCTCCCCGTGTCTCCCCGTGTCTCCCCGTGTCTCTCCCCGTGTCTCCCCGTGTCTCCCCGTGTCTCCCCCCGTGTCTCCCCGTGTCTCTCCCCTGTCTCTCCCCGTGTCTCCCCGTGTGTCTCCCCGTGTCTCTCCCCGTGTCTCCCCGTGTCTCCCCGTGTCTCTGTGTCTCCCCGTGTCTCTGTCTCTCCCCGTGTCTCTGTCTCTCCCTGTCTCTCCCCGTGTCTCCCCGTGTCTCCCCGTGTCTCCCCGTGTCTCTGTGTCTCCCTGTGTCTCTGTCTCTCCCCGTGTCTCTGTCTCTCCCCGTGTCTCTCCCCGTGTCTCCCCAGACCTGCGGCGTCAGGCGCGGCAGCTGGAAAATGAACTGGACATGAAGTTGGTGTCCTTCAGCAAACTGTGCACAGCTTGTACTCACCGTGACCAGTACTCGTGAGTACTCACTGTGTCACTGACTGTGTCACTGACTGTGTCACTCACTGTGTCACTCACTGTGTCACTCACTCACTGTGTCACTGTGTCACTCACTCACTGTGTCACTCACTGTGTCACTCACTGTGTCACTCACTGTGTCCTTCAGCAAACTGTGCACAGCTTGTACTCACCGTGACCAGTACTCGTGAGTACTCACTGTGTGACTCACTGTGTCACTCACTGTGTCACTCACTGTGTCACTCACTGTGTCACTCACTGTGTCACTCACTGTGTCCTTCAGCAAACTGTGCACAGCTTGTACTCACCGTGACCAGTACTCGTGAGTACTCACTGTGTCACTCACTGTGTGACTCACTGTGTCACTCACTGTGTCACTCACTGTGTCACTCACTCACTGTGTCACTCACTCACTGTGTCACTCACTGTGTCACTGTGTCACACACTGTGTCACACACTGTGTCACTCACTGTGTCACTCACTGTGTCACTGTGTCACTCACTCACTGCGTCACTCACTGTGTCACTCACTGTGTTACTCACTGTGTCACTCACTGTGTCACTCGCTGTGTCACTCACTGTGTCACTCACTGTGTCACTCACTGTGTCCTTCAGCAAACTGTACACAGCTTGTACTCACCGTGACCAGTACTCGTGAGTACTCACTGTGTCACTCACTGTGTCACTCACTGTGTCACTCACTGTGTCACTCACTGTGTCACTCACTGTGTCACTCACTGTGTCCTTCAGCAAACTGTGCACAGCTTGTACTCACCGTGACCAGTACTCGTGAGGACTCACTGTGTCACTCACTGTGTCACTCACTGTGTCACTCACCGTGTCACTCACTGTGTCACTCACTGTGTCACTCACTCACTCACTGTGTCACTCACTGTGTCACTCACTGTGTCACTCACTGTGTCACTCACTGTGTCCTTCAGCAAACTGTGCACAGCTTGTACTCACCGTGACCAGTACTCGTGAGTACTCACTGTGTCACTCACTGTGTCACTCACTGTGTCACTCACTGTGTCACTCACTGTGTCACTCACTCACTGTGTCACTCACTGTGTCACTCACTGTGTCACTCACTGTGTCACTCACTGTGTCCTTCAGCAAACTGTGCACAGCTTGTACTCACCGTGACCAGTACTCGTGAGTACTCACTGTGTCACTCACTGTGTCACTCACTGTGTCACTCACTGTGTCACTCACTCACTGTGTCACTCACTCACTGTGTCACTCACTCACTGTGTCACTCACTGTGTCACTCACTGTGTCACTCACTGTGTCACTCACTGTGTCCTTCAGCAAACTGTGCACAGCTTGTACTCACCGTGACCAGTACTCGTGAGTACTCACTGTGTCACTCACTGTGTCACTCACTGTGTCACTCACTCACTGTGTCACTCACTGTGTCACTCACTCACTGTGTCACTCACTCACTGTGTCACTCACTGTGTCACTCACTGTGTCACTCACTGTCACTCACTGTGTCACTCACTGTGTCACTGACTGTGTCACTGACTGTGTCACTCACTGTGTCACTCACTGTGTCACTCACTCACTGTGTCACTGTGTCACTCACTCACTGTGTCACTCACTGTGTCACTCACTGTGTCACTCACTGTGTCCTTCAGCAAACTGTGCACAGCTTGTACTCACCGTGACCAGTACTCGTGAGTACTCACTGTGTGACTCACTGTGTCACTCACTGTGTCACTCACTGTGTCACTCACTGTGTCACTCACTGTGTCACTCACTGTGTCCTTCAGCAAACTGTGCACAGCTTGTACTCACCGTGACCAGTACTCGTGAGTACTCACTGTGTCACTCACTGTGTGACTCACTGTGTCACTCACTGTGTCACTCACTGTGTCACTCACTCACTGTGTCACTCACTCACTGTGTCACTCACTGTGTCACTGTGTCACACACTGTGTCACACACTGTGTCACTCACTGTGTCACTCACTGTGTCACTCACTCACTGCGTCACTCACTGTGTCACTCACTGTGTTACTCACTGTGTCACTCACTGTGTCACTCGCTGTGTCACTCACTGTGTCACTCACTGTGTCACTCACTGTGTCCTTCAGCAAACTGTACACAGCTTGTACTCACCGTGACCAGTACTCGTGAGTACTCACTGTGTCACTCACTGTGTGACTCACTGTGTCACTCACTGTGTCACTCACTGTGTCACTCACTGTCACTCACTGTGTCACTCACTGTGTCACTGACTGTGTCACTGACTGTGTCACTCACTGTGTCACTCACTGTGTCACTCACTCACTGTGTCACTGTGTCACTCACTCACTGTGTCACTCACTGTGTCACTCACTGTGTCACTCACTGTGTCCTTCAGCAAACTGTGCACAGCTTGTACTCACCGTGACCAGTACTCGTGAGTACTCACTGTGTCACTCACTGTGTCACTCACTGTGTCACTCACTGTGTCACTCACTGTGTCACTCACTGTGTCACTCACTGTGTCCTTCAGCAAACTGTGCACAGCTTGTACTCACCGTGACCAGTACTCGTGAGTACTCACTGTGTCACTCACTGTGTGACTCACTGTGTCACTCACTGTGTCACTCACTGTGTCACTCACTCACTGTGTCACTCACTCACTGTGTCACTCACTGTGTCACTGTGTCACACACTGTGTCACACACTGTGTCACTCACTGTGTCACTCACTGTGTCACTGTGTCACTCACTCACTGCGTCACTCACTGTGTCACTCACTGTGTTACTCACTGTGTCACTCACTGTGTCACTCGCTGTGTCACTCACTGTGTCACTCACTGTGTCACTCACTGTGTCCTTCAGCAAACTGTACACAGCTTGTACTCACCGTGACCAGTACTCGTGAGTACTCACTGTGTCACTCACTGTGTGACTCACTGTGTCACTCACTGTGTCACTCACTGTGTCACACACTGTGTCACTCACTGTGTCCTTCAGCAAACTGTGCACAGCTTGTACTCACCGTGACCAGTACTCGTGAGGACTCACTGTGTCACTCACTGTGTCACTCACTGTGTCACTCACCGTGTCACTCACTGTGTCACTCACTGTGTCACTCACTCACTCACTGTGTCACTCACTGTGTCACTCACTGTGTCACTCACTGTGTCACTCACTGTGTCCTTCAGCAAACTGTGCACAGCTTGTACTCACCGTGACCAGTACTCGTGAGTACTCACTGTGTCACTCACTGTGTCACTCACTGTGTCACTCACTGTGTCACTCACTGTGTCACTCACTCACTGTGTCACTCACTCACTGTGTCACTCACTGTGTCACTCACTGTGTCACTCACTGTGTCCTTCAGCAAACTGTGCACAGCTTGTACTCACCGTGACCAGTACTCGTGAGTACTCACTGTGTCACTCACTGTGTCACTCACTGTGTCACTCACTGTGTCACTCACTCACTGTGTCACTCACTCACTGTGTCACTCACTCACTGTGTCACTCACTCACTGTGTCACTCACTGTGTCACTCACTGTGTCACTCACTGTGTCACTCACTGTGTCCTTCAGCAAACTGTGCACAGCTTGTACTCACCGTGACCAGTACTCGTGAGTACTCACTGTGTCACTCACTGTGTCACTCACTGTGTCACTCACTCACTGTGTCACTCACTGTGTCACTCACTCACTGTGTCACTCACTGTGTCACTCACTCACTGTGTCACTCACTCACTGTGTCACTCACTGTGTCACTCACTGTGTCACTCACTGTCACTCACTGTGTCACTCACTGTGTCACTCACTGTGTCACTCACTCACTGTGTCACTCACTGTGTCACTCACTGTGTCACTCACTGTGTCACTCACTCACTGTGTCACTCACTCACTGTGTCACTCACTGTGTCACTCACTCACTGTGTCACTCACTGTGTCACTCACTCACTGTCACTCACTCACTGTGTCACTCACTCACTGTCACTCACTCACTGTGTCACTCACTCACTGTGTCACTCACTCATTGTGTCACTCACTCTGTCACTCACTCACTGTGTCACTCACTCACTGTGTCACTCACTGTCACTCACTGTGTCACTGTGTCACTCACTGTGTCACTCACTCACTGTGTCACTCACTGTATCACTCACTGTGTCATTCACTGTGTCACTCACTGTGTCACTCACTGTGTCACTCACTCACTGTGTCACTCACTGTGTCACTCACTGTGTCACTCACTCGCTGTGTCACTCACTGTGTCACTCACTGTGTCACTGTGTCACTCACTGTGTCACTCACTGTGTCACTGTGTCACTCACTGTGTCACTCACTCACTGTGTCACTCACTGTGTCACTCACTCAGTGTCACTCACTGTGTTACTCACTCACTGTGTCACTCACTCACTGTGTCACTCACTGTGTCACTCACTGTGTCACTCACTCACTGTGTCACTCACTGTGTCACTGTGTCACTCACTGTGTCACTGTGTCACTCACTGTGTCACTCACTCACTGTGTCACTCACTCACTGTGTCACTCACTGTGTCACTCACTGTGTCACTCACTCACTGTGTCACTCACTGTGTCACTGTGTCACTCACTGTGTCACTCACTCACTGTGTCACTCACTGTGTCACTCACTCAGTGTCACTCACTGTGTTACTCACTCACTGTGTCACTCACTCACTGTGTCACTCACTGTGTCACTCACTGTGTCACTCACTCACTGTGTCACTCACTCACTCACTGTGTCACTCACTGTGTCACTGTGTCACTCACTGTGTCACTCACTCACTCACTCACTGTGTCACTCACTGTGTCACTCACTCACTGTGTCACTCACTGTGTCACTCACTGTGTCACTCACTCACTGTGTCACTCACTCACTGTGTCACTCACTGTGTCAATCACTGTGTCACTCACTGTGTCACTCACTGTCACTCACTGTGTCACTCACTGTGTCACTCACTCACTGTGTCACTCGCTGTGTCACTCACTGTGTCACTCACTGTGTCACTCACTCACTGTGTCACTCACTGTGTCACTCACTCACTGTGTCACTCACTGTCACTCACTGTGTCACTGTGTCACTCACTGTGTCACTCACTGTCACTCACTGTGTCACTGTGTCACTCACTGTGTCATTCACTGTGTCACTCACTGTGTCACTCACTGTGTCACTCACTCACTGTGTCACTCACTGTGTCACTCACTGCGTCACTCACTCGCTGTGTCACTCACTGTGTCACTCACTGTGTCACTCACTGTGTCACTGTGTCACTCACTGTGTCACTCACTGTGTCACTGTGTCACTCACTGTGTCACTCACTCACTGTGTCACTCACTGTGTCACTCACTGTGTCACTCACTGTGTCACTCACTCACTGTGTCACTCACTGTGTCACTCACTCACTGTGTCACCCACTCACTGTGTCACTCACTCACTGTGTCACTCACTCACTGTGTCACTCACTCACTGTGCCACTCACTGTGTCACTCACTGTGTCACTCACTGTCACTCACTGTGTCACTCACTCACTGTGTCACTCACTGTGTCACTCACTGTGTCACTCACTGTCACTCACTCACTGTGTCACTCACTGTCACCCACTGTGTCACTCACTCACTGTGTCACTCACTGTGTCACTCACTGTGTCACTCACTCACTGTGTCACTCGCTGTGTCACTCACTCACTGTGTCACTCACTGTGTCACTGTGTCACTCACTGTGTCACTCACTGTGTCACTCACTCACTGTGTCACTCACTGTGTCACTCACTGTGTAACTGTGTCACTCACTCGCTGTGTCACTCACTGTGTCACTCACTCACTGTGTCACTCACTCACTGTGTCACTCACTGTGTCACTCACTGTGTCAGTCACTCACTGTGTCACTCACTGTGTCACTCACTGTCACTCACTCACTGTGTCACTCACTGTGTCACTCACTCACGGTGTCACTCACTGTGTCACTCACTGTGTCACTCACTCACTCACTCACTGTGTCACTCGCTGTGTCACTCACTGTGTCACTCACTCACTGTGTCACTCACTGTGTTACTCACTGTGTCACTCGCTGTGTCACTGTGTCACTCACTGTGTCACTCACTCACTGTGTCACTCACTGTGTCACTCACTGTCACTCACTCACTGTGTCACTCACTGTGTCACTGTCACTCACTGTGTCACTCACTGTGTTACTCACTGTGTCACTGTGTCACTCACTCACTGTGTCACTCACTGTGTCACTCACTCACTGTGTCACTCACTCACTGTCACTCACTGTTTCACTCACTGTGTCACTCACTGTCACTCACTCGCTGTGTCACTCACTCGTTGTGTCACTCACTGTGTCACTCACTGTGTCACTCACTCACTGTCACTCACTGTGTCACTCACTGTGTCACTCACTGTGTCACTCACTCACTGTGTCACTCACTGTGTCACTCACTGTGTCACTCACTGTGTCACTGTCACTCACTGTGTCACTCACTGTGTCACTCACTGTGTCACTGTGTCACTCACTCACTGTGTCACTCACTGTGTCACTCGCTGTGTCACTGTGTCACTCACTGTGTCACTCACTCACTGTGTCACTCACTCACTGTGTCACTCACTCACTGTGTCACTCACTGTGTCACTCACTGTGTCACTGTGTCACTCACTGTGTCACTCACTCACTGTGTCACTCACTCACTGTGTCACTCACTGTGTCACTCACTGTGTCACTGTCACTCACTGTGTCACTCACTGTGTCACTCACTGTGTCTCTCACTCACTGTGTCACTCACTGTGTCACTGTCACTCACTGTGTCACTCACTGTGTCACTCACTCACTGTGTCACTCACTGTGTCACTCACTGTGTCACTCACTCACTGTGTCACTCACTGTGTCACTCACTGTGTCACTCACTGTGTCACTCACTCACTGTGTCACTCACTGTGTCACTCACTGTGTCATTCACTGTGTCACTCACTGTGTCACTCACTCACTGTGTCACTCACTCACTGTGTCACTCACTGTGTCACTCACTGTGTCACTGTGTCACTCACTGTGTCACTCACTCACTGTGTCACTCACTCACTGTGTCACTCACTGTGTCACTCACTGTGTCACTGTCACTCACTGTGTCACTCACTGTGTCACTCACTGTGTCTCTCACTCACTGTGTCACTCACTGTGTCACTGTCACTCACTGTGTCACTCACTGTGTCACTCACTGTGTCACTCACTCACTGTGTCACTCACTGTGTCACTCACTGTGTCACTCACTGTGTCACTCACTCACTGTGTCACTCACTGTGTCACTCACTCACTCACTGTCACTCACTGTGTCACTCACTGTGTCACTCACTGTGTCACTGTGTCACTCACTCACTGTGTCACTCACTGTGTCACTCACTGTGTCACTCACTCACTGTGTCACTCACTCACTGTGTCACTCACTGTGTCACTCACTCACTGTGTCACTCACTGTGTCACTCACTCACTGTGTCACTCATTGTGTCACTCACTGTGTCACTCACTCACTGTGTCACTCACTGTGTCACTCACTCACTGTGTCACTCACTGTGTCACTCACTGTGTCACTCACTCACTGTGTCACTCACTGTGTCACTCACTGTGTCACTGTGTCACTCACTGTGTCACTCACTGTGTCACTCACTCACTGTGTCACTCACTGTGTCACTCACTGTGTCACTCACTGTGTCACCCACTGTAACTCACTGTGTCACTCACTCACTGTGTCACTCACTGTGTCACTCACTGTCACTCACTCACTGTGTCACTCACTGTGTCACTCACTGTGTCACTCACTCACTGTGTCACTCACTGTGTCACTCACTGTGTCACTCACTGTGTCACCCACTGTGTCACTCACTCACTGTGTCACTCGCTGTGTCACTCACTGTGTCACTCACTGTCACTCACTCACTGTGTCACTCACTGTGTCACTCACTGTCACTCGCTGTGTCACTCACTCACTGTGTCACTCACTCACTGTGTCACTCGCTGTATCACTCACTGTGTCACTCACTGTGTCACTCACTGTCACTCACTCACTGTGTCACTCACTGTGTCACTCACTCACTGTGTCACTCACTGTATCACTCACTGTGTCACTCACTGTGTCACTCACTCACTGTGTCACTCACTGTGTCACTCACTGTGTAACTCACTGTGTCACTCACTGTGTCACTCACTGTGTCACTCACTCACTGTGTCACTCACTCGCTGTGTCACTCACTCACTGTGTCACCCACTGTGTCACCCACTCACTGTCACTCACTGTCACTCACTGTGTCACTCACTCATTGTGTCACTCACTCACTGTATCTCTCACGGTGTCACTCACTTTGTTTCTCACTCTGTCACTCACTGTGTAACTCACTCACTGTGTCACTCACTGTCACTCACTCACTGTCACTCA
>NW_022638240.1:0-77500 GCF_010993605.1 Petromyzon marinus
ACAAGCGGCCTTCATCAGGTGAAGGGACTGGACTGTCTGGTAGGACAGGGCTGGAGTGAAAGAGCCACGTTCAGATCACGGCCTTTAAGCTGTGTGAGAGGAGCAAAGCGCCTTGACAAAGGAATTAGCATATAATTTAGCATTGAAATGGCTGAATGATTAGCTTGTGACTGGTCACAGAAATAGCTATGTTAAAAGTTAAAGCATACACATCCGCAGAGGCACCCATTGTTAAAGGAATTAGCATAGAATTTAGCATTGAAATAGCTAAGTTAAGGCATACACATCCGCAGAGGCACCCCTTGACAATGGAATTAGCATAGAATTTAGCATTGAAATAGCTGAGTGATTAGCTTGTAACTGCTACAGAAATAGCTATGTTAAAGTCAGAGCATACACATGCCACCCTTTTTATCCCTGAGGAGCCGTGACGTCACTCTGCTGCCCAGAGCACATGACGTCACGTCATCGCCCTGGACGGCACACGTGATGCCACTTCCCCATGCTACTCCTCTACAGAAGTATAAAAATTGGAATGATCGAGAGTATTCTACGTGAATACAGCACTCTACCTGGCATTTACCTGTTATACACCTTTTTCATGTGTAGTAGTACCCCAGTAATTACCCTGTAAAGGTAGGGTCGTTGTTTTTAACTTTTACCCTTACCTGCTAAAGGGTAAAAGGTAAGGGTAGAGTGATTGTATTGTGGTAAAGTAAAAGGTAGGGTAAAGGTAGGGTCGTTGTTTTTACCTTACCCGCTGAAGGGTAAAAGGTAAGGGTAGAGTGATTGTATTGTGGTAAGGTAAAAGGTAGGGTAAAGGTAGGCTCGTTGCTTTTAATCTTTTACCTTACCTGCTAAAGGGTAAAAGGTAAGGGTAGAGTGATTTGTGGTAAAGTAAAAGGTAGGGTAAAGGTAGGCTCGTTGCTTTTACCTTACCCGCTGAAGGGTAACAGGTAGGGTAGAGTGATTTGTGGTAAAGTAAAAGGTAAAGTTAAAGGTAGGCTCGTTGTTTTTAACCTTTACCCTTACCCGCTGAATGGTAAAAGGTAAGGGTAGAGTGATTTGTGGTAAGGTAAAAGGTAGGGTAAAGGTAGGGTCGTTGTTTTTAATCTTTTACCTTACCCGCTGAAGGGTAAAAGGTAAGGGTAGAGTGATTTGTGGTAAAGTAAAAGGTAGGGTAAAGGTAGGCTCGTTGTTTTTAACCTTTTACCTTACCTGCTGAAGGGTAAAAGGTAAGGGTAGAGTGATTGTATTGTGGTAAAGTAAAAGGTAAAGTTAAAGGTAGGGTCGTTGTTTTTAACCTTTTACCTTACCTGCTGAAGAGTAACAGGTAAGGGTAGAGTGATTGTGTTGTGGTAAAGTAAAAGGTAAAGTTAAAGGTAGGGTCGTTGTTTTTAACCTTTTACCTTACCTGCTGAAGGGTAAAAGGTAAGGGTAGAGTGATTTGTGGTAAAGTAAAAGGTAGGGTAAAGGTAGGCTCGTTGTTTTTAACCTTTTACCTTACCTGCTGAAGGGTAAAAGGTAAGGGTAGAGTGATTTGTGGTAAAGTAAAAGGTAGGGTAAAGGTAGGCTCGTTGTTTTTAACCTTTTACCTTACCTGCTGAAGGGTAAAATATAGGGTAGAGTGATTTGTGGTAAAGTAAAAGGTAGGGTAAAGGTAGGGTCGTTGTTTTTACCTTACCCGCTGAAGGGTTAACCCTTACCTGCTGAAGGGTTAACCCTTCAGCAGGTAAGGTAAAAACAACGACCCTACCTTTAACTTTACCTTTTACTTTACCACAATACAATCACTCTACCCTTACCTTTAAAGGTAAGGGTAGAGTGATTGTATTGTGGTAAAGTAAAAGGTAGGGTAAAGGTAGGGTCGTTGTTTTTAACCTTTACCCTTACCTGCTGAAGAGTAACAGGTAAGGGTAGAGTGATTTGTGGTAAAGTAAAAGGTAAAGTTAAAGGTAGGGTCGTTGTTTTTAATCTTTTACCTTACCTGCTGAAGGGTTAAAGGTAAGGGTAGAGTGATTTGTGGTAAAGTAAAAGGTAGGGTAAAGGTAGGGTCGTTGTTTTTAATCTTTTACCTTACCTGCTGAAGGGTTAAAGGTAAGGGTAGAGTGATTTGTGGTAAAGTAAAAGGTATGGTAAAGGTAGGCTCGTTGTTTTTACCTTACCTGCTGAAGGGTTAAAGGTAAGGGTAGAGTGATTTGTGGTAAAGTAAAAGGTATGGTAAAGGTAGGCTCGTTGTTTTTACCTTACCCGTTGAAGGGTTAAAGGTAAGGGTAGAGTGATTTGTGGTAAAGTAAAAGGTAGGGTAAAGGTAGGCTCGTTGTTTTTAACCTTTACCCTTACCTGCTGAAGAGTAACAGGTAAGGGTAGAGTGATTTGTGGTAAAGTAAAAGGTAGGGTAAAGGTAGGCTCGTTGTTTTTAACCTTTTACCTTACCTGCTGAAGGGTAAAAGGTAGGGTAGAGTGATTGTATTGTGGTAAGGTAAAAGGTAGGGTAAAGGTAGGCTCGTTGTTTTTAACCTTTTACCTTACCTGCTGAAGGGTAACAGGTAGGGTAGAGTGATTTGTGGTAAGGTAAAAGGTAAAGTTAAAGGTAGGGTCGTTGTTTTTAACCTTTACCCTTACCTGCTGAAGAGTAACAGGTAGGGTAGAGTGATTGTATTGTGGTAAAGTAAAAGGTAAAGTTAAAGGTAGGCTCGTTGTTTTTAACCTTTACCCTTACCTGCTGAAGGGTAAAAGGTAAGGGTAGAGTGATTTGTGGTAAAGTAAAAGGTAGGGTAAAGGTAGGGTCGTTGTTTTTAACCTTTTACCCTACCCACTGAAGGGTAAAAGGTAAGGGTAGAGTGATTTGTGGTAAAGTAAAAGGTAGGGTAAAGGTAGGGTCGTTGTTTTTACCTTACCTGCTGAAGGGTTAAAGGTAGGGTAGAGTGATTGTATTGTGGTAAAGTAAAAGGTAGGGTAAAGGTAGGCTCGTTGTTTTTAACCTTTACCCTTACCTGCTGAAGAGTAACAGGTAAGGGTAGAGTGATTTGTGGTAAAGTAAAAGGTAGGGTAAAGGTAGAGGCTCGTTGTTTTTAACCTTTACCCTTACCCGCTGAAGAGTAACAGGTAAGGGTAGAGTGATTTGTGGTAAAGTAAAAGGTAGGGTAAAGGTAGGCTCGTTGTTTTTACCTTACCCGCTGAAGGGTAAAAGGTAGGGTAGAGTGATTGTATTGTGGTAAAGTAAAAGGTAGGGTAAAGGTAGGCTTGTTGCTTTTAACATTTTACCTTACCTGCTGAATGGTAAAATATAAGGTAGAGTGATTTGTGGTAAAGTAAAAGGTAGGGTAAAGGTAGGCTCGTTGTTTTTACCTTACCCGCTGAAGGGTTAAAGGTAGGGTAGAGTGATTGTATTGTGGTAAAGTAAAAGGTAAAGGTAGGGTCGTTGTTTTTAACCTTTTACCTTACCCGCTGAAGGGTAAAAGGTAGGGTAGAGTGATTGTATTGTGGTAAAGTAAAAGGTAGGGTAAAGGTAGGCTCGTTGTTTTTAATCTTTTACCTTACCTGCTGAAGAGTAACAGGTAAGGGTAGAGTGATTTGTGGTAAAGTAAAAGGTAGGGTAAAGGTAGGGTCGTTGTTTTTAATCTTTTACCTTACCTGCTGAAGGGTAAAAGGTAAGGGTAGAGTGATTGTATTGTGGTAAAGTTAAAGGTAGGGTAAAGGTAGGCTCGTTGTTTTTAACCTTTTACCTTACCTGCTGAAGAGTAACAGGTAAGGGTAGAGTGATTTGTGGTAAAGTAAAAGGTAGGGTAAAGGTAGGCTCGTTGTTTTTACCTTACCCGCTGAAGGGTAAAAGGTAGGGTAGAGTGATTGTATTGTGGTAAAGTAAAAGGTAAAGGTAGGGTCGTTGTTTTTAACCTTTTACCTTACCCGCTGAAGGGTAAAAGGTAAGGGTAGAGTGATTTGTGGTAAAGTAAAAGGTAGGGTAAAGGTAGGCTCGTTGTTTTTAATCTTTTACCTTACCTGCTGAAGAGTAACAGGTAAGGGTAGAGTGATTGTATTGTGGTAAAGTAAAAGGTAGGGTAAAGGTAGGGTCGTTGTTTTTAACCTTTTACCTTACCTGCTGAAGGGTAAAAGGTAAGGGTAGAGTGATTGCATTGTGGTAAAGTAAAAGGTATGGTAAAGGTAGGCTCGTTGTTTTTACCTTACCCGTTGAAGGGTTAAAGGTAAGGGTAGAGTGATTTGTGGTAAAGTAAAAGGTAAAGTTAAAGGTAGGGTCGTTGTTTTTAACCTTTTACCTTACCGAGTCCTACTCTGCATGTGTGTCTGCCGATGCTGTGTCTGTGTTTTATCCATTCATTCTTTCCTGACGGTGGTTGCTTGTGTTGCAACCGAAACGTCGTATTCCATTGTTATTATTTAGATTTTATTTTCCACGTGACTTTACCGAAATAACAAACGAAAAAAGTAATTCCTGCAGTCACGAAAGTTTCGAATCTAGTTTACGGTGTGGATGATGTTGTTTGCGAAGGCCTATTACGTTTTATTTTATTTTTTAATTTGTTAACTTTGTAACGGCCAATCGAATCGAGTTTTGTAAACCCACCAGCCCCTGAGCAAGATGGCCGCCGTGAAGGTAGCACGCGCTCCCCGCGACGTCATGCGACGTCGTGTCGCCTATCCGCGCTACGATTACAAACGGTGACATCGGTTGCCTTTGTAATGTGTAGACTAGATGGGGGCGGCCGTTGAGCCGGGCTTAGGGTTTAGATTTTTATACGCCGAGGCTCACGGAGCCAGACTGAGGCTCGCTCCCCATAGGGTTCAGTGTCAATGGGTGAGGCTCGCTCCCCATAGGGTTCAGTGTTAATGGGTGAGGCTCACTCCCATAGGGTTCAGTGTCAATGGGTGAGGCTCACTCCCATAGGCTTCAGTGTTAATGGGTGAGGCTCACTCCCCATAGGGTTCAGTGTTAATGGGTGAGGCTCGCTCCCCATAGGGTTCAGTGTCAATGGGTGAGGCTCACTCCCCATAGGGTTCAGTGTTAATGGGTGAGGCTCGCTCCCCATAGGGTTCAGTGTCAATGGGTGAGGCTCACTCCCCATAGGGTTCAGTGTTAATGGGTGAGGCTCGCTCCCCATAGGGTTCAGTGTCAATGGGTGAGGCTCACTCCCATAGGGTTCAGTGTTAATGGGTGAGGCTCACTGAGCCAGACTGAGGCTCACTCCCCATAGGGTTCAGTGTTAATGGGTGAGGCTCGCTCCCCATAGGGTTCAGTGTTAATGGGTGAGGCTCGCTCCCCATACGGTTCAGTGTTAATGGGTGAGGCTCACTCCCCATAGGGTTCAGTGTTAATGGGTGAGGCTCGCTCCCCATAGGGTTCAATGTTAATGGGTGAGGCTCGCTCCCCATAGGGTTCAGTGTTAATAGGTGAGGCTCACTCCCCATAGGGTTCAGTGTTAATGGGTGAGGCTCACTCCCCATAGGGTTCAGTGTCAATCACTGAGGCTCGCTCCCCATAGGGTTCAGTGTTAATGGGTGAGGCTCGCTCCCCATAGGGTTCAGTGTTAATGGGTGAGGCTCACTCCCCATAGGGTTCAGTGTTAATGGGTGAGGCTCGCTCCCCATAGGGTTCAGTGTCAATGGGTGAGGCTCACTCCCATAGGGTTCTGTGTCAATGGGTGAGGCTCACTCCCATAGGGTTCAGTGTTAATGGGTGAGGCTCGCTCCCCATAGGGTTCAGTGTTAATGGGTGAGGCTCGCTCCCCATAGGGTTCAGTGTTAATGGGTGAGGCTCACTCCCCATAGGGTTCAGTGTTAATGGGTGAGGCTCACTCCCATAGGGTTCAGTGTCAATGGGTGAGGCTCACTCCCATAGGGTTCAGTGTTAATGGGTGAGGCTCGCTCCCCATAGGGTTCAGTGTTAATGGGTGAGGCTCGCTCCCCATAGGGTTCAGTGTCAATGGGTGAGGCTCACTCCCATAGGGTTCAGTGTTAATGGGTGAGGCTCGCTCCCCATAGGGTTCAGTGTTAATGGGTGAGGCTCACTCCCCATAGGGTTCAGTGTTAATGGGTGAGGCTCACTCCCCATAGGGTTCAGTGTTAATGGGTGAGGCTCGCTCCCCATAGGGTTCAGTGTTAATGGGTGAGGCTCGCTCCCCATAGGGTTCAGTGTTAATGGGTGAGGCTCGCTCCCCATAGGGTTCAGTGTTAATGGGTGAGGCTCGCTCCCCATAGGGTTCAGTGTTAATGGGTGAGGCTCATAGAGCCAGACTGAGGCTCACTCCCCATAGGGTTCAGTGTTAATGGGTGAGGCTCACTCCCATAGGGTTCAGTGTTAATGGGTGAGGCTCGCTCCCCATAGGGTTCAGTGTCAATGGGTGAGGCTCGCTCCCCATAGGGTTCAGTGTCAATAGGTGAGGCTCACTCCTATAAGGTTCAGTGTTAATGGGTAAGGCTCACTCCCCATAGGGTTCAGTGTCAATGGGTGAGGCTCACTCCCATAGGGTTCAGTGTCAATGGGTGAGGCTCACTCCCATAGGGTTCAGTGTCAATGGGTGAGGCTCACTCCCATAGGGTTCAGTGTCAATGGGTGAGGCTCGCTCCCCATAGGGTTCAGTGTCAATGGGTGAGGCTCACTCCCATAGGGTTCAGTGTTAATGGGTGAGGCTCGCTCCCCATAGGGTTCAGTGTTAATGGGTGAGGCTCGCTCCCATAGGGTTCAGTGTTAATGGGTGAGGCTCACTCCCCATAGGGTTCAGTGTTAATGGGTGAGGCTCGCTCCCATAGGGTTCAGTGTTAATGGGTGAGGCTCGCTCCCCATAGGGTTCAGTGTCAATGGGTGAGGCTCACTCCCATAGGGTTCAGTGTTAATGGGTGAGGCTCACTCCCCATAGGGTTCAGTGTTAATGGGTGAGGCTTGCTCCCCATAGGGTTCAGTGTTAATGGGTGAGGCTCGCTCCCCATACGGTTCAGTGTTAATGGGTGAGGCTCACTCCCCATAGAGTTCAGTGTTAATGGGTGAGGCTCGCTCCCCATAGGGTTCAGTGTTAATGGGTGAGGCTCGCTCCCCATAGGGTTCAGTGTTAATGGGTGAGGCTCACTCCCCATAGGGTTCAGTGTTAATGGGTGAGGCTCGCTCCCCATAGGGTTCAGTGTTAATGGGTGAGGCTCGCTCCCCATAGGGTTCAGTGTTAATGGGTGAGGCTCGCTTCCCATAGGGTTCAGTGTCAATCACTGAGGCTCGCTCCCCATAGGGTTCAGTGTTAATGGGTGAGGCTCGCTCCCCATAGGGTTCAGTGTTAATGGGTTAGGCTCACTCCCCATAGGGTTCAGTGTCAATGGGTGAGGCTCGCTCCCCATAGGGTTCAGTGTTAATGGGTGAGGCTCATAGAGCCAGACTGAGGCTCACTCCCCATAGGGTTCAGTGTGAATGGGTGAGGCTCACTCCCATAGGGTTCAGTGTTAATGGGTGAGGCTCACTCCCATAGGGTTCAGTGTTAATGGGTGAGGCTCGCTTCCCATAGGGTTCAGTGTTAATGGGTGAGGCTCACTCCCATAGGGTTCAGTGTTAATGGGTGATGCTCACTCCCATAGGGTTCAGTGTTAATGGGTGAGGCTCACTCCCATAGGGTTCAGTGTTAATGGGTGAGGCTCACTCCCATAGGGTTCAGTGTTAATGGGTGAGGCTCACTCCCATAGGGTTCAGTGTTAATGGGTGAGGCTCACTCCCATATGGTTCAGTGTTAATGGGTGAGGCTCACTCCCATAGGGTTCAGTGTGAATGGGTGAGGCTCACGGAGCCAGACTGAGGCTCCCTTCCCATACGGTGTTGTTATACAGGGTGGCCCAGAAGTCAGGACACATAGGGGGTGACGTCATACAGGGTGGCCCACAAGTCAGGACACATAGGGGGTGACGTCATACAGGGTGGCCCACAAGTCAGGACACATAGGGGGTGACGTCATACAGGGTGGCCCACAAGTCAGGACACATAGGGGGTGACGTCATACAGGGTGGCCCAGAAGTCAGGACACATAGGGGGTGATGTCATACAGGGTGGCCCAGAAGTCAGGACACAGGGGTGACGTCATACAGGGTGGCCCAGAAGTCAGGACACATAGGGGGTGACGTCATACAGGGTGGCCCAAAAGTCAGGACACATAGGGGGTGACGTCATACAGGGTGGCCCAGAAGTCAGGACACATAGGGGGTGACGTCATACAGGGTGGCCCACAAGTCAGGACACATAGGGGTGACGTCATACAGGGTGGCCCAGAAGTCAGGACACATAGGGGGTGACGTCATACAGGGTGGCCCAGAAGTCAGGACACATAGGGGTATTGTATTTAGAGAGAGAGGGAGGGGGCTTAAGCGATTAGCCCGGCCACGGGAGCCCCGTGATCGAGTGAGCAGTGAACATCGTGGTGAGTTGCAGGGTAGTGGTGAGAATCAAAATGGGGGAATGGTGAGGAGGGAGTGGGGGGAGAGGAGTGAGTGGTGGTGAGTGGGGAGTGAGTGGCGGTGAGTGGGGAGTGAGTGGTGGTGAGTGGGGAGTGAGTGATGGTGAGTGGGGAGTGAGTGGTGGTGAGTGGTGAGTGAGTGGTGGTGAGTGAGTGGTGGTGAGTGGTGAGTGAGTGAGTAGTGGTGAGTGAGTGGGGAGGGTGGTGAGTGAGTGAGTGGTGGTGAGTGAGTAGGGAGGGTGGTGAGTGAGTGAGTGGTGAGTGAGTGAGTGGTGGTGAGTGAGTGAGTGGTGGTGAGTGAGTGGGGAGGGTGGTGAGTGAGTGGTGGTGAGTGAGTGAGTGAGTGGTGGTGAGTGAGTGGTGGTGAGTGAGTGGTGGTGGTGAGTGGTGAGTGAGTGAGTGGTGGTGAGTGAGTGGGGAGGGTGGTGAGTGAGTGAGTGGTGGTGAGTGAGTGAGTGGTGGTGACTGAGTGAGTGGTGGTGAGTGAGTGGGGAGGGTGGTGAGTGAGTGAGTGGTGGTGAGTGAGTGGGGAGGGTGGTGAGTGAGTGAGTGGTGGTGAGTGAGTGAGTGGGTGAGTGAGTGAGTGGTGGTGAGTGAGTGAGTGGTGGTGAGTGAGTGAGTGGTGGTGAGTGGTGAGTGAGTGAGTGAGTGGTGGTGAGTGATTGGGGAGGGTGGTGAGTGAGTGAGTGAGTGGTGGTGAGTGAGTGGGGAGGGTGGTGAGTGAGTGAGTGGTGGTGAGTGAGTGGTGGTGAGTGAGTGAGTGGTGGTGAGTGGGAAGGGTGGTGAGTGAGTGAGTGGTGGTGAGTGAGTGGTGGTGAGTGAGTGGGGAGGGTGGTGAGTGAGTAGGGAGGATGGTGAGTGAGTGAGTGAGTGGTGGTGAGTGAGTGGTGGTGAGTGAGTGAGTGGTGGTGAGTGAGTGAGTGGTGGTGAGTGATTGGGGAGGGTGAGGAGTGGTGAGGAGGGAGGGTGAGGAGGATTTGCGAGCGTTTCTGTCGCCGATGTGAGCGAGCGATTTCATTGTCGTGGGTTGTGGTGGCTGTCGTGTCCCGCCTGTTAGGTGGGTGTAGGGTGTGTGGGTGGGTGTAGGGTGTGTGGGTGGGTGTAGTGTGTGGGTGGGTGTAGTGTGTGGGTGGGTGTAGGGTGTGTGGGTGGGTGTAGTGTGTGGGTGGGTGTAGTGTGTGGGTGGGTGTAGGGTGTGTGGGTGGGTGTAGTGTGTGGGTGGGTGTTGTGTGTGGGTGGGTGTAGTGTGTGTGGGTGTAGGGTGTGTGGGTGGGTGTAGGGTGTGTGGGTGGGTGTAGGGTGTGTGGGTGGGTGTAGGGTGTGTGGGTGGGTGTAGGGTGTGTGGGTGGATGTAGGGTGTGTGGGTGGGTGTATGGTGTGTGGGTGGGTGTAGGGTGTGTGGGTGGGTGTAGGGTGTGTGGGTGGGTGTAGGGTGTGTGGGTGGGTGTAGTGTGTAGGGGTGTGTAGTGTGTGTGGGTGGGTGTAGTGTGTGGGTGGGTGTAGGGTGTGGATGGGTGTAGGGTGTGTGGGTGGGTGTAGGGTGGGTGGGTGTAGGGTGTGTGTGGGTGTAGGGTGTGTGGGTGGGTGTAGGGTGTGTGGATGGGTGTAGTGTGTAGTGTGTGTAGGTGGGTGTAGTGTGTGGGTGGGTGGGTAATAGGGTGTGTGGGTGGGTGTAGGGTGTGTGGGTGGGTGTAGTGTGTGGGTGGGTGTAGGGTGTGGGTGGGTGTAGGGTGTGTGGGTGGGTGTAGGGTGTGTGGGTGGGTGTAGTGTGTGTGGGTGGGTGTAGTGTGTAGGTGGGTGTAGGGTGTGGGTGGGTGTAGGGTGTGGGTGGGTGTAGGGTGTGTGGGTGGGTGTAGGGTGTGGGTGGGTGTAGGGTGTGTGGGTGGGTGTAGGGTGTGGGTGGGTGTAGGGTGTGTGGGTGGGTGTAGGGTGTGTGGGTGGGTGTAGTGTGTGTGGGTGGGTGTAGTGTGTGGGTGGGTGTAGGGTGTGTGGGTGTAGGGTGTGGGTGGGTGTAGGGTGTGTGTGGGTGTAGGGTGTGTGGGTGGGTGTAGGGTGTGTGGGTGGGTGTAGTGTGTAGTGTGTGTGGGTGTAGTGTGTGGGTGGATGGGTAATAGGGTGTGTGGGTGGGTGTAGGGTGTGTGGGTGGGTGTAGTGTGTGGGTGGGTGTAGGGTGTGGGTGGGTGTAGGGTGTGTGGGTGGGTGTAGGGTGTGGGTGGGTGTAGTGTGTGGGTGGGTGTAGGGTGTGTGGGTGTAGGGTGTGGGTGGGTGTAGGGTGTGTGTGGGTGTAGGGTGTGTGTGTGGGTGGGTGTAGTGTGTAGTGTGTGTAGGTGGGTGTAGTGTGTGGGTGGGTGGGTAATAGGGTGTGTGGGTGGGTGTAGGGTGTGTGGGTGGGTGTAGTGTGTGGGTGGGTGTAGGGTGTGGGTGGGTGTAGGGTGTGTGGGTGGGTGTAGGGTGTGGGTGGGTGTAGGGTGTGTGGGTGGGTGTAGGGTGTGGGTGGGTGTAGGGTGTGTGGGTGGGTGTAGTGTGTAGGGGTGTGTAGTGTGTGTGGGTGGGTGTAGTGTGTGGGTGGGTGTAGGGTGTGTGGGTGTAGGGTGTGGGTGGGTGTAGTGTGTGTGTGGGTGTAGGGTGTGTGGGTGGGTGTAGGGTGTGTGGGTGGGTGTAGTGTGTAGTGTGTGTGGGTGTAGTGTGTGGGTGGATGGGTAATAGGGTGTGTGGGTGGGTGTAGGGTGTGTGGGTGGGTGTAGTGTGTGGGTGGGTGTAGGGTGTGTGGGTGGGTGTAGTGTGTGGGTGGGTGTAGTGTGTGGGTGGGTGTAGGGTGTGTGGGTGTAGGGTGTGGGTGGGTGTAGGGTGTGTGTGGGTGTAGGGTGTGTGTGTGGGTGGGTGTAGTGTGTAGTGTGTGTGGGTGTAGTGTGTGGGTGGGTGGGTAATAGGGTGTGTGGGTGGGTGTAGTGTGTGGGTGGGTGTAGGGTGTGTGGGTGGGTGTAGGGTGTATGGGTGGGTGTAGGGTGTGTGGGTGGGTGTAGTGTGTGGGTGGGTGTAGGGTGTGTGGGTGGGTGTAGGGTGTGTGGGTGGGTGTAGGGTGTGGGTGGGTGTAGGGTGTGTGGGTGGGTGTAGGGTGTGTGGGTGGGTGTAGGGTGTGTGGGTGGGTGTAGGGTGTGTGGGTGGGTGTAGGGTGTGGGTGGGTGTAGGGTGTGTAGGTGGGTGTAGGGTGTGGGTGGGTGTAGGGTGTGTGGGTGGGTGTAGGGTGTGGGTGGGTGTAGGGTGTGTGGGTGGGTGTAGGGTGTGTGGGTGGGTGTAGTGTGTGTGGGTGGGTGTAGTGTGTGGGTAGGTGTAGGGTGTGGGTGGGTGTAGGGTGTGTGGGTGGGTGTAGGGTGTGTGGGTGTAGGGTGTGGGTGGGTGTAGGGTGTGTGTGGGTGTAGGGTGTGTGGGTGGGTGTAGGGTGTGTGGGTGGGTGTAGTGTGTAGTGTGTGTGGGTGTAGTGTGTGGGTGGGTGGGTAATAGGGTGTGTGGGTGGGTGTAGGGTGTGTGGGTGGGTGTAGTGTGTGGGTGGGTGTAGGGTGTGGGTGGGTGTAGGGTGTGTGGGTGGGTGTAGGGTGTGGGTGGGTGTAGGGTGTGTGGGTGGGTGTAGGGTGTGTGGGTGGGTGTAGGGTGTGTGGGTGGGTGTAGTGTGTGGGTGGGTGTAGGGTGTGTGGGTGGGTGTATTGTGTGGGTGGGTGTAGGGTGTATGGGTGGGTGTAGGGTGTGTGGGTGGGTGTAGTGTGTGGGTGGGTGTAGGGTGTGTGGGTGGGTGTAGGGTGTGTGGGTGGGTAGGTGTAGGGTGTGTGGGTGGGTGTAGGGTGTGTGGGTGGGTGTAGGGTGGGTGGGTGGGTGTAGGGTGTGTGGGTGGGTGTAGGGTGTGGGTGGGTGTAGGGTGTGTGGGTGGGTGTAGTGTGTGGGTGGGTGTAGTGTGTGGGTGGGTGTCGTGTGTGGGTAGGTGTAGGGTGTGTGGGTGGGTGTAGTGTGTAGGGGTGTGTAGTGTGTGGGTGTGTAGGTGTAGTGTGTGGGTGGGTAGGTGTAGTGTATAGGTGTAGTGTGTGGGTGGGTGGGTGTAGTGTAGGGGTGTGTAGTGTATAGGGGTGTGTAGTGTGTGGGTAGGTGTAGTGTGTGGGTAGGTGTAGTGTGTGGGTGGGTGTAGTGTGTGGGTGGGTAGGTGTAGTGTATAGGTGTAGTGTGTGGGTGGGTGGGTGTAGTGTAGGGGTGTGTAGTGTATAGGGGTGTGTAGTGTGTGGGTAGGTGTAGTGTGTGGGTAGGTGTAGTGTGTAGGGGTGTGTAGCGTGTGGGTGGGTAGGTGTCGTGTGTGGGTAGGTGTAGTGTGTAGGGGTGTGTAGTGTGTGGGTGGGTAGGTGTAGTGTGTGGGTGGGTGTAGTGTGTGGGTGGGTGTAGTGTGTGGGTGGGTAGGTGTAGTGTATAGGGGTGTGTAGTGTGTGGGTAAGTGTAGTGTGTGGGTAGGTGTAGTGTGTGGGTGGGTGTAGTGTGTAGGGGTGTGTGTTGTGTAGGTGTGTGTATAGTGTGTTGTGTAGGTGTGTGTAGTATGTGTTGTGTAGGTGTGTGTAGTGTGTGTTGTGTAGGGGTGTATAGTGTGTGTTGTGTAGGTGTGTATAGTGTGTGTTGTGTAGGTGTGTGTAGTGTGTGTTGTGTAGGTGTGTATAGTGTGTGTGTTGTGTATAGTGTGTATAGTGTGTGTTGTGTAGGTGTGTGTATAGTGTGTTGTGTAGGTGTGTGTAGTGTGTGTTGTGTAGGTGTATAGTGTGTGTTGTGTAGGTGTGTATAGTGTGTGTTGTGTAGGTGTGTATAGTGTGTGTTGTGTAGGTGTGTGTAGTGTGTGTTGTGTAGGTGTGTATAGTGTGTGTTGTGTAGGTGTGTGTAGTGTGTGTTGTGTAGGTGTGTGTATAGTGTGTGTTGTATAGGTGTGTATAGTGTGTGTTGTGTAGGTGTGTGTAGTGTGTATTGTGTAGGTGTGTGTATAGTGTGTGTTGTGTAGGTGTGTGTAGTGTGTGTTGTGTAGGTGTGTGTAGTGTGTGTTGTGTAGGTGTGTATAGTGTGTGTGTTGTGTATAGTGTGTATAGTGTGTGTTGTGTAGGTGTGTGTATAGTGTGTTGTGTAGGTGTGTGTAGTGTGTGTTGTGTAGGTGTGTAGTGTGTGTTGTGTAGGTGTGTATAGTGTGTGTTGTGTAGGTGTGTGTAGTGTGTGTTGTGTAGGTGTGTGTAGTGTGTGTTGTGTAGGTGTGTATAGTGTGTGTTGTGTAGGTGTGTGTATAGTGTGTGTTGTGTAGGTGTGTGTAGGTGTGTATAGTGTGTGTTGTGTAGGTGTGTATAGTGTGTGTTGTGTAGGTGTGTGTTGTGTAGGTGTGTGTATAGTGTGTGTTGTGTAGGTGTGTGTAGTGTGTGTTGTGTAGGTGTGTATAGTGTGTTGTGTAGGTGTATAGTGTGTGTTGTGTAGGTGTGTGTATAGTGTGTGTTGTGTAGGTGTGTGTAGTGTGTGTTGTGTAGGTGTGTATAGTGTGTGTTGTGTAGGTGTGTATAGTGTGTGTTGTGTAGGTGTGTGTAGTGTGTGTTGTGTAGGTGTGTATAGTGTGTGTTGTGTAGGTGTGTGTAGTGTGTGTTGTGTAGGTGTGTGTAGGTGTGTGTAGTGTGTGTTGTGTAGGTGTGTGTATAGTGTAGGTGTGTATAGTGTGTTGTGTAGGTGTGTGTAGTGTGTGTTGTGTAGGTGTGTATAGTGTGTTGTGTAGGTGTGTGTAGTGTGTGTTGTGTAGGTGTGTGTAGTGTGTGTTGTGTAGGGGTGTATAGTGTGTTGTGTAGGTGTGTGTAGTGTGTGTTGTGTAGGTCTGTGTAGTGTGTTGTGTAGGTGTGTGTAGTGTGTGTTGTGTAGGTGTGTATAGTGTGTGTTGTGTAGGTGTGTGTATAGTGTGTGTTGTGTAGGTGTGTGTAGGTGTGTATAGTGTGTGTTGTGTAGGTGTGTATAGTGTGTGTTGTGTAGGTGTGTGTTGTGTAGGTGTGTGTATAGTGTGTGTTGTGTAGGTGTGTGTAGTGTGTGTTGTGTAGGTGTGTATAGTGTGTTGTGTAGGTGTATAGTGTGTGTTGTGTAGGTGTGTGTATAGTGTGTGTTGTGTAGGTGTGTGTAGTGTGTGTTGTGTAGGTGTGTATAGTGTGTGTTGTGTAGGTGTGTATAGTGTGTGTTGTGTAGGTGTGTGTAGTGTGTGTTGTGTAGGTGTGTATAGTGTGTGTTGTGTAGGTGTGTGTAGTGTGTGTTGTGTAGGTGTGTGTAGGTGTGTGCAGTGTGTGTTGTGTAGGTGTGTGTATAGTGTAGGTGTGTATAGTGTGTTGTGTAGGTGTGTGTAGTGTGTGTTGTGTAGGTGTGTATAGTGTGTTGTGTAGGTGTGTGTAGTGTCTGTTGTGTAGGTGTGTGTAGTGTGTGTTGTGTAGGGGTGTATAGTGTGTTGTGTAGGTGTGTGTAGTGTGTGTTGTGTAGGTCTGTGTAGTGTGTTGTGTAGGTGTGTGTAGTGTGTGTTGTGTAGGTGTGTATAGTGTGTTGTGTAGGGGTGTGTTGTGTAGGGGTGTGGAGGTCGACTCAGCCTTAAATGAGTACCTTGTGCGGTGTGTAAACATCACCACTGGGGAGACAAAGGCGGCCGGGCGTGGGGCTGGCCACCCACCCTCTCGTGTGCCATTCTGGCCTTCATAGGTGCTCGCTAACAGCACTTGCCCCTACAGTCTGTTAAGGCTACACGGGGGATCTTTGTCTCTGAGTGGGTGAATGGGTGAGTAGGTGAGTGAACGAGTGGATGGGTAGATGGGTGAGTGGGTGAGTGAGTGAGTGAGTGGATGGATAGGTGAGGGTGAGTGAGAGTAAGTGAGAGTGAGTGGGTGAGTGGGTGAGTGTGAGTGAGTGGATGGGTGAGGGTGAGTGAGTGAGGGTGAGTGAGAGTCAGAGAGTGAGTGGGTGAGTGATTGAGTGGATGGGTGAGGGTGAGTGAGAGTCAGAGAGTTAGTGAGTGGGTGAGTGAGTGAGTGAGTGGATGAATAGGTGAGGGTGAGTGAGTGAGTGAGTGGATGGGTGAGGGTGAGTGAGTGAGGGTGAGTGAGAGTCAGAGAGTGAGTGAGTGGGTGAGTGAGTGTATGAATAGGTGAGGGTGAGTGAGTGGGTGAGTGAGTGAGTGGATGGGTGAGGGTGAGTGAGTGAGTGAGGGTGAGTGAGAGTCAGTGAGTGAGTGGGTGAGTGAGTGGATGAATAGGTGAGGGTGAGTGAGAGTCAGTGATTGAGTGAGTGAGTGGGTGAGTGAGTGAGGGTGAGTGAGTGAGTGGGTGAGTGAGTGAGTGAGAGTAAGTGAGAGTGAGAGTCAGAGAGTGAGTGAGTGGGTGAGTGAGTGAGTGGATGGGTGAGGGTGAGTGAGTGAGGGTGAGTGAGTGGGTGAGTGAGAGTAAGTGAGAGTCAGAGAGTGAGTGAGAGAGTGAGTGGGTGAGTGGATGGGTGAGTGGATGGGTGAGGGTGAGTGAGTGAGTGGGTGAGTGAGTGAGTGAGTGGATGGGTGAGGGTAAGTGAGTGAGTGGGTGAGTGAGTGAGTGGATGGGTGAGGGTGAGTGAGTGAGTGGATGGGTGAGGGTGAGTGGGTGAGTGAGTGAGTGGGTGGGTGAGGGTGAGTGAGTGAGTGGGTAGGTGAGGGTGAGTGAGTGAGTGGATGGGTGAGGGTGAGTGAGAGTGAGTGAGAGTCAGAGAGTGAGTGAGAGAGTGAGTGGGTGAGTGAGTGGATGGGTGAGGGTAAGTGAGTGAGGGTGAGTGAGTGGGTGGATGGGTGAGGGTGAGTGAATGAGTGGGTGAGTGAGTGAGTGGATGGGTGAGGGTGAGTGAGTGAATGGGTGAGTGAGTGAGTGGGTGAGGGTGAGTGAGTGAGTGGGTAGGTGAGGGTGAGTGAGTGAGTGGATGGGTGAGGGTGAGTGAGGGTGAGTGAGAGTCAGAGAGTGAGTGAGAGAGTGAGTGGGTGAGTGAGTGGATGGGTGAGGGTGAGTGAGTGGGTGGATGGGTGAGGGTGAGTGAGTGGGTGGGTGAGTGAGTGAGTGGGTGAGTGAGAGAGTGAGTGAGAGAGTGAGTGAGAGACTGAGTGGGTGAGTGAGAGTGTGAGTGGGTGAGTGAGTGGATGGGTGAGGGTGAGTGAGTGAGGGTGAGTGAGTGGGTAGGTGAGGGTGAGTGAGTGAGTGGATGGGTGAGGGTGAGTGAGGGTGAGTGAGTGGATGGGTGAGGGTGAGTGAGTGAGAGAGTGGGTGGGTGAGTGAGAGAGTGAGTGAGTGGGTGGATGAGTGAGAGAGTGAGTGGGTGAGTGAGTGGATGGGTGAGGGTGAGTGAGTGAATGGGTGAGTGAGTGAGTGGATGGGTGAGGGTGAGTGAGTGAGTGGGTGACTGAGTGAGTGGGTAGGTGAGGGTGAGTGAGTGAGTGGGTGAGTGAGAGAGTGAGTGAGAGAGTGAGTGGGTGAGTGAGAGAGTGAGTGGGTGAGTGAGTGGATGGGTGAGGGTGAGTGAGTGAGTGGGTAGGTGAGGGTGAGTGAGTGAGTGGATGGGTGAGGGTGAGTGAGGGAGTGAGAGAGTGGGTGGGTGAGTGAGAGAGTGAGTGAGTGGGTGGATGAGTGAGAGAGTGAGAGAGTGAGTGGGTGAGTGAGTGGATGGGTGAGGGTGAGTGAGTGAATGGGTGAGTGAGTGAGTGGATGGGTGAGGGTGAGTGAGTGAGTGAGTGGGTGACTGAGTGAGTGGGTAGGTGAGGGTGAGTGAGTGAGTGGATGGGTGAGGGTGAGTGAGGGTGAGTGAGAGTCAGAGAGTGAGTGAGAGAGTGAGTGGGTGAGTGAGTGGGTGAGGGTGAGTGAGTGAGTGGGTGAGTGAGTGAGTGAGTGGATGGGTGAGGGTGAGTGAGTGAGAGAGTGAGTGGGTGAGTGAGAGAGTGAGTGAGAGAGTGAGTGAGAGAGTGAGTGAGAGAGTGAGTGGGTGAGTGAGTGGATGGGTGAGGGTGAGTGAGTGAGTGGGTGAGTGAGTGAGTGGGTGAGTGAGAGAGTGAGTGAGAGAGTGAGTGGGTGAGTGAGAGAGTGAGTGGGTGAGTGAGTGTATGGGTGAGGGTGAGTGGGTGAGTGAGTGGGTGAGTGAGTGGATGGATGAGTGAGTGAGTGGGTGAGTTAGTGGGTGAGTGAGTGAGTGGGTGAGTGAGTGAGTGGGTAAGTGAGTGAGTGGGTGAGTGAGTGAGTGGGTGAGTGAGTGAGTGAGTGGGTGGGTGAGTGGGTGAGTGAGTGAGTGAGTGGGTGAGTGAGAGAGTGAGTGGGTGAGTGAGTGGATGGATGAGGGTGAGTGAGTGAGGGCGAATATCTACGATAGACGAGGGGTCTGCATGGGCATAGAGATATCTGTGGTGGTAATGGGTAGTCATGGCGATGATGGTGATGATATTGATGATGATGATAATGCTTCTAATACTCTTCGGTGTTTTCGGTAAAGTCACGTGGGTAGAAAAATAGAACTTTATTTTTTTATTCTGTTTTATTTTTCTACCCACGTGACTTTGCCGAAAGAACCAACGAGTATGGATTCCTGCAGTTACGAAAGATTCAAATCACGATTGGATGCTTCTAATGTCAGCGATGTCAGGGCTAGGGTTGTGTCAGGGCTAGGGTTGTGTCAGGGCTAGGGTTGAGTCAGGGCTAGGGCTGTGCTAGGGCTGTGTCAGGGCTAGGGCTGTGTCAGGGCTAGGGTTGTGTCAGGGCTAGGGTTGTGTCAGGGCTAGGGTTGTGTCAGGGCTAGGGTTGAGTCAGGGCTAGGGTTGTGTCAGGGCTAGGGTTGTGTCAGGGCTAGGGTTGTGTCAGGGCTAGGGTTGTGTCAGGGCTAGGGTTGTGTCAGGGCTAGGGTTGTGTCAGGGCTAGGGTTGTGTCAGGGCTAGGGTTGTGTGAGGGCTAGGGTTGTGTCAGGGCTAGGGTTGTGTCAGGGCTAGGGTTGAGTCAGGGCTAGGGTTGTGTCAGGGCTAGGGTTGAGTCAGGGCTAGGGTTGTGTCAGGGCTAGGGTTGTGTCAGGGCTAGGGTTGAGTCAGGGCTAGGGTTGAGTCAGGGCTAGGGTTGAGTCAGGGCTCGGGTTGTGTCAGGGCTAGGGTTGAGTCAGGGCTAGGGTTGAGTCAGGGCTAGGGTTGAGTCAGGGCTAGGGTTGAGTCAGGGCTAGGGTTGTGTCAGGGCTAGGGCTGTGTCAGGGCTAGGGTTGTGTCAGGGCTAGGGTTGTGTCAGGGCTAGGGTTGAGTCAGGGCTAGGGTTGAGTCAGGGCTAGGGTTGAGTCAGGGCTCGGGCTGTGTCAGGGCTAGGGTTGTGTCAGGGCTAGGGTTGTGTCAGGGCTAGGGTTGTGTCAGGGCAAGGGTTGAGTCAGGGCTAGGGTTATGTCAGGGCTAGGGTTGTGTCAGGGCAAGGGTTGAGTCAGGGCTAGGGTTGTGTCAGGGCTAGGGCTGTGTCAGGGCTAGGGTTGTGTCAGGGCTAGGGTTGTGTCAGGGCTAGGGTTGTGTCAGGGCTAGGGTTTTGTCAGGGCTAGGGTTGAGTCAGGGCTAGGGTTGTGTCAGGGCTAGGGTTGTGTCAGGGCTAGGGTTGTGTCAGGGCTAGGGTTGAGTCAGGGCTAGGGTTGAGTCAGGGCTAGGGTTGTGTCAGGGCTAGGGTTGAGTCAGGGCTAGGGTTGTGTCAGGGCTAGGGTTGTGTCAGGGCTAGGGTTGAGTCAGGGCTAGGGTTGAGTCAGGGCTAGGGTTGAGTCAGGGCTAGGGTTGAGTCAGGGCTAGGGTTGTGTCAGGGCTAGGGTTGTGTCAGGGCTAGGGTTGTGTCAGGGCTAGGGTTGAGTCAGGGCTAGGGTTGTGTCAGGGCTAGGGTTGTGTCAGGGCTAGGGTTGAGTCAGGGCTAGGGTTGTGTCAGGGCTAGGGTTGAGTCAGGGCTGTGTCAGGGCTAGGGTTGTGTCAGGGCTAGGGTTGAGTCAGGGCTAGGGTTGTGTCAGGGCTAGGGTTGAGTCAGGGCTAGGGTTGAGTCAGGGCTAGGGTTGAGTCAGGGCTAGGGTTGTGTCAGGGCTAGGGTTGTGTCAGGGCTAAGGTTGTGTCAGGGCTAGGGTTGAGTCAGGGCTATGGTTGAGTCAGGGCTAGGGTTGAGTCAGGGCTAGGGTTGAGTCAGGGCTAGGGTTGAGTCAGGGTTGTGTCAGGGCTAGGGTTGTGTCAGGGCTAGGGCTGTGTCAGGGCTAGGGTTGAGTCAGGGCTAGGGTTGTGTCAGGGCTAGGGTTGTGTCAGGGCTAGGGTTGTGTCAGGGCTAGGGTTGAGTCAGGGCTAGGGTTGAGTCAGGGCTAGGGCTGAGTCAGGGCTAGGGTTGAGTCAGGGCTAGGGTTGTGTCAGGGCTAGGGTTGAGTCAGGGCTAGGGTTGTGTCAGGGCTAGGGTTGAGTCAGGGCTAGGGTTGAGTCAGGGCTAGGGTTGTGTCAGGGCTAGGGTTGAGTCAGGGCTAGGGTTGAGTCAGGGCTAGGGTTGTGTCAGGGCTAGGGTTGTGTCAGGGCTAGGGTTGTGTCAGGGCTAGGGTTGTGTCAGGGCTAGGGTTGAGTCAGGGCTAGGGTTGAGTCAGGGCTAGGGTTGAGTCAGGGCTAGGGTTGTGTCAGGGCTAGGGTTGTGTCAGGGCTAGGGTTGTGTCAGGGCTAGGATTGTGTCAGGGCTAGGGTTGTGTCAGGGCTAGGGTGGTGTCAGGGCTAGGGTTGTGTCAGGGCTAGGATTGTGTCAGGGCTAGGGTTGTGTCAGGGCTAGGGTGGTGTCAGGGCTAGGGTTGAGTCAGGGCTAGGGTTGTGTCAGGGCTAGGGTTGAGTCAGTGCTAGGGTTGTGTCAGGGCTAGGGTTGAGTCAGGGCTAGGGTTGTGTCAGGGCTAGGGTTGTGTCAGGGCTAGGGTTGTGTCAGGGCTAGGGTTGTGTCAGGGCTAGGGTTGTGTCAGGGCTAGGGTTGAGTCAGGGCTAGGGTTGTGTCAGGGCTAGGGTTGAGTCAGGGCTAGGGTTGAGTCAGGGCTAGGGTTGAGTCAGGGCTAGGGTTGAGTCAGGGCTAGGGCTGAGTCAGGGCTAGGGTTGAGTCAGGGCTAGGGTTGTGTCAGGGCTAGGGTTGTGTCAGGGCTAGGGTTGAGTCAGGGCTAGGGTTGTGTCAGGGCTAGGGTTGAGTCAGGGCTAGGGTTGAGTCAGGGCTAGGGTTGTGTCAGGGCTAGGGTTGAGTCAGGGCTAGGGTTGAGTCAGGGCTAGGGTTGTGTCAGGGCTAGGGTTGTGTCAGGGCTAGGGTTGTGTCAGGGCTAGGGTTGTGTCAGGGCTAGGGTTGAGTCAGGGCTAGGGTTGAGTCAGGGCTAGGGTTGAGTCAGGGCTAGGGTTGTGTCAGGGCTAGGGTTGTGTCAGGGCTAGGGTTGTGTCAGGGCTAGGATTGTGTCAGGGCTAGGGTTGTGTCAGGGCTAGGGTGGTGTCAGGGCTAGGGTTGAGTCAGGGCTAGGGTTGAGTCAGGGCTAGGGCTGTGTCAGGGCTAGGGTTGTGTCAGGGCTAGGGTTGAGTCAGGGCTGTGTCAGGGCTAGGGTTGTGTCAGGGCTAGGGTTGAGTCAGGGCTAGGGTTGTAGTCAGGGCTAGGGTTGAGTCAGGGCTAGGGTTGTGTCAGGGCTAGGGTTGTGTCAGGGCTAGGGTTGAGTCAGGGCTAGGGTTGAGTCAGGGCTAGGGTTGAGTCAGGGCTAGGGTTGTGTCAGGGCTAGGGTTGTGTCAGCGCTGTGTCAGGGCTAGGGTTGTGTCAGGGCTAGGGTTGTGTCAGGGCTAGGGTTGTGTCAGGGCTAGGGTTGTGTCAGGGCTAGGGTTGAGTCAGGGCTAGGGTTGAGTCAGGGCTGTGTCAGGGCTTGGGTTGTGTCAGGGCTAGGGTTGTGTCAGGGCTAGGGTTGAGTCAGGGCTAGGGTTGTGTCAGGGCTAGGGTTGAGTCAGGGCTAGGGTTGAGTCAGGGCTTAGGGTTGTGTCAGGGCTAGGGTTGTGTCAGGGCTAGGGTTGAGTCAGGGCTAGGGTTGTGTCAGGGCTAGGGTTGAGTCAGGGCTAGGGTTGTGTCAGGGCTAGGGTTGTGTCAGGGCTAGGGTTGTGTCAGGGCTAGGGTTGTGTCAGGGCTAGGGTTGAGTCAGGGCTAGGGTTGTGTCAGGGCTAGGGTTGTGTCAGGGCTAGGGTTGTGTCAGGGCTAGGGTTGAGTCAGGGTTGAGTCAGGGCTAGGGTTGAGTCAGGGCTAGGGCTGTGTCAGGGCTAGGGTTGAGTCAGGGCTAGGGTTGAGTCAGGGCTAGGGTTGAGTCAGGGCTAGGGTTGTGTCAGGGCTAGGGTTGAGTCAGGGCTAGGGTTGTGTCAGGGCTAGGGTTGAGTCAGGGTTGAGTCAGGGCTAGGGTTGAGTCAGGGCTAGGGTTGAGTCAGGGCTAGGGTTGTGTCAGGGCTAGGGTTGTGTCAGGGCTAGGGTTGAGTCATGGCTAGGGTTGAGTCATGGCTAGGGTTGAGTCAGGGCTAGGGTTGAGTCAGGGCTGGGGTTGAGTCAGGGCTAGGGTTGTGTCAGGGCTAGGGTTGTGTCAGGGCTAGGGTTGTGTCAGGGCTAGGGTTGAGTCAGGGCTAGGGTTGTGTCAGGGCTAGGGTTGTGCTAGGGCTAGGGTTGAGTCAGGGCTAGGGTTGAGTCAGGGCTAGGGTTGAGTCAGGGCTAGGGTTGAGTCAGGGCTAGGGTTGTGTCAGGGCTAGGGTTGAGTCAGGGCTAGGGTTGTGTCAGGGCTAGGGTTGTGTCAGGGCTAGGGTTGTGTCTGGGCTAGGGTTGAGTCAGGGCTAGGGTTGAGTCAGGGCTAGGGTTGTGTCAGGGCTAGGGTTGTGTCAGGGCTAGGGTTGTGTCAGGGCTCGGGTTGAGTCAGGGCTAGGGTTGTGTCAGGGCTAGGGTTGAGTCAGGGCTAGGGTTGAGTCATGGCTAGGGTTGTGTCAGGGCTAGGGTTGTGTCAGGGCTAGGGTTGTGTCAGGGCTAGGGTTGAGTCAGGGCTAGGGTTGAGTCAGGGCTAGGGTTGAGTCAGTGCTAGGGTTGTGTCAGGGCTAGGGTTGAGTCAGGGCTAGGGTTGTGTCAGGGCTAGGGTTGTGTCAGGGCTAGGGTTGAGTCAGGGCTAGGGTTGAGTCAGGGCTAGGGTTGAGTCAGGGCTAGGGTTGTGTCAGGGCTAGGGTTGAGTCAGGGCTCGGGTTGAGTCAGGGCTAGGGTTGAGTCAGGGCTAGGGTTGAGTCAGGGCTAGGGTTGAGTCAGGGCTAGGGTTGAGTCAGGGCTAGGGTTGAGTCAGGGCTAGGGTTGAGTCAGGGCTAGGGTTGTGTCAGGGCTAGGGTTGTGTCAGGGCTAGGGTTGAGTCAGGGCTAGGGTTGTGTCAGGGCTAGGGTTGTGTCAGAGCTGTGTCAGGGCTAGGGTTGAGTCAGGGCTAGGGTTGAGTCAGGGCTAGGGTTGTGTCAGGGCTAGGGTTGTGTCAGGGCTAGGGTTGAGTCAGGGCTAGGGTTGAGTCAGGGCTAGGGTTGTGTCAGGGCTAGGGTTGAGTCAGGGCTAGGGTTGTGTCAGGGCTAGGGTTGTGTCAGGGCTAGGGTTGTGTCAGGGCTAGGGTTGAGTCAGGGCTAGGGTTGTGTCAGGGCTAGGGTTGTGTCAGGGCTAGGGTTGAGTCAGGGCTAGGGTTGTGTCAGGGCTGGGGTTGAGTCAGGGCTAGGGTTGAGTCAGGGCTAGGGTTGAGTCAGGGCTAGGGTTGAGTCAGGGCTAGGGTTGTGTCCCGGCTAGGGTTGTGTCAGGGCTAGGGTTGTGTCAGGGCTAGGGTTGTGTCAGGGCTAGGGTTGAGTCAGGGCTAGGGTTGTGTCAGGGCTAGGGTTGTGTCAGGGCTAGGGTTGTGTCAGGGCTAGGGCTGTGTCAGGGCTAGGGTTGAGTCAGGGCTAGGGTTGTGTCAGGGCTAGGGTTGTGTCAGGGCTAGGGTTGAGTCAGGGCTAGGGTTGTGTCAGGGCTAGGGTTGTGTCAGGGCTAGGGTTGTGTCAGGGCTAGGGTTGTGTCAGGGCTAGGGTTGTGTCAGGGCTAGGGCTGTGTCAGGGCTAGGGTTGAGTCAGGGCTAGGGTTGAGTCAGGGCTAGGGTTGAGTCAGGGCTAGGGTTGTGTCAGGGCTAGGGTTGTGTCAGGGCTAGGGTTGAGTCAGGGCTAGGGTTGTGTCAGGGCTAGGGTTGAGTCAGGGCTAGGGTTGAGTCAGGGCTAGGGTTGAGTCAGGGCTAGGGTTGTGTCAGGGCTAGGGCTGTGTCAGGGCTAGGGTTGAGTCAGGGCTAGGGTTGAGTCAGGGCTTGGGTTGAGTCAGGGCTAGGGTTGAGTCAGGGCTAGGGCTGTGTCAGGGCTAGGGTTGAGTCAGGGCTAGGGTTGAGTCAGGGCTAGGGTTGAGTCAGGGCTAGGGTTGTGTCAGGGCTAGGGTTGTGTCAGGGCTAGGGTTGAGTCAGTGCTAGGGTTGTGTCAGGGCTAGGGTTGTGTCAGGGCTAGGGTTGAGTCAGGGCTAGGGTTGAGTCAGGGCTAGGGTTGTGTCAGGGCTAGGGTTGTGTCAGGGCTAGGGTTGAGTCAGGGCTAGGGTTGAGTCAGGGCTAGGGTTGAGTCAGGGCTGTGTCAGGGCTTGGGTTGAGTCAGGGCTAGGGTTGTGTCAGGGCTAGGGTTGAGTCAGGGCTAGGGTTGTGTCAGGGCTCGGGTTGAGTCAGGGCTAGGGTTGAGTCAGGGCTAGGGTTGAGTCAGGGCTGTGTCAGGGCTAGGGTTGAGTCAGGGCTAGGGTTGTGTCAGGGCTAGGGTTGTGTCAGGGCTAGGGTTGTGTCAGGGCTAGGGTTGTGTCAGGGCTAGGGTTGAGTCAGGGCTAGGGTTGTGTCAGGGCTGTGTCAGGCATAGGGCTGTGTCAGATTGGAGGAGGGATGGAGGAGGCATGGAGGAGGGATGGAGGAGGAGGAGAGGAGGAGGAGGGATGGAGGAGGGATGGAGGAGGTGGAGGAGGAGGAGGGATGGAGGAGGGATGGAGGATGAGGAGGAGGGATGGAGGAGGAGGGGAGGAGGAAGAGGGATGGAGGAGGAGGAGGCATGGAGGAGGGATGGAGGGGGAGGAGGAGGAGGGATGGAGGGGGAGGAGAAGGGATGGAGGGGGAGGAGGGGGGATGGTTCCCCAGGGAGCTGGTGGTTTCCTGTTGGAGTTTCACGGCTCTTTGAGAAAAGCACGCGGAGGAGACACGGGACGTGGGGAGGGGAAACACCGACACGGTGAGAGACACAGACAGAGAGACACAGACAGAGAGACACAGACAGAGACACAGACAGAGACACAGACAGACAGAGAGAGAGACACACAGACAGAGACAGAGATAGAGAGACAGAGAGACACAGACAGAGAGAGAGTGAGACACAGACAGAGAGAGTGAGACACAGAGACACAGACAGACAGACAGAGTGAGACACGGACAGAGACAGACAGAGAGACACAGACAGAGAGACACGGACAGAGAGACACAGACAGACAGAGAGACACAGACAGAGACACAGACAGAGACACAGACAGAGACACAGACAGACAGAGAGACACACAGACAGAGAGAGAGTGAGACACAGACAGAGACACAGACAGACAGAGAGACACACACAGAGACACAGACAGAGACACAGACAGAGAGACAGAGACACAGACAGACAGAGAGAGTGAGACACAGACAGAGACACAGACAGACAGAGAGAGACACAGACAGAGAGACACAGACAGAGAGACACAGACAGAGAGACACAGACAGAGAGACACAGACAGAGACACAGACAGACAGACAGAGAGACACACACAGAGACACAGACAGAGAGAGAGAGTGAGACACAGAGACACAGACAGAGAGAGAGAGTGAGACACAGACAGAGAGACACAGACAGAGAGACACAGACAGAGAGCCACGGACAGAGAGACACAGACAGAGACACAGACAGACAGAGAGAGAGTGAGACACAGACAGAGAGACACAGACAGAGAGTGAGACACAGACAGAGACACAGACAGACAGAGAGACACACACAGAGACACAGACAGACAGAGAGAGAGACACAGAGAGACACAGACAGAGAGACACAGACAGAGAGCCACGGACAGAGAGACACGGACAGAGAGGCACAGACAGAGACACAGCCAGAGACACAGACAGACAGAGAGAGAGTGAGACACAGACAGAGAGAGACACAGACAGAGAGCCACGGACAGAGAGACACAGACAGACAGAGAGAGAGTGAGACACCGAGAGACACAGACAGACAGAGAGAGAGTGAGACACAGAGAGACACAGACAGAGAGACACAGACAGAGAGACACGGACAGAGAGGCACAGACAGAGACACAGCCAGACAGAGAGAGAGTGAGACACAGACAGAGAGAGACACAGACAGAGAGCCACGGACAGAGAGACACAGACAGAGAGAGAGTGAGACACAGACAGAGACACAGACAGAGAGAGTGAGACACAGACAGAGAGAGTGAGACACAGAGAGAGTGAGACACAGACAGAGTGAGACACAGAGAGAGTGAGACACAGACAGAGTGAGAGACAGACAGAGAGAGTGAGACACAGACAGAGAGACAGAGACAGAGAGACATAGACAAAGAGACAGAGAGAGACACACAGACAGAGAGACACAGAGACAGAGAGACAGAGAGACACAGACAGAGAGACAGAGACAGAGAGACAGAGACACAGAGAGACAGACAGAGAGACACAGACACAGACAGAGAGACAGAGAGACAAAGAGACAGAGACAGAGAGACAGAGACACAGACAGAGAGACAGAGACAGAGGGACACAGACAGAGAGACACAGACACAGACAGAGAGACAGAGACAGAGAGACAGAGAGACACAGACAGAGACACAGACAGAGAGACAGAGACACAGACAGAGACACAGACAGAGAGACAGAGACCGAGAGACAGATAGAGAGACAGAGCGACAGAGACACAGACAGAGAGACAGAGACCGAGAGACAGACAGAGAGACAGAGAGACACAGACAGAGAGACAGACAGAGAGACACAGACAGAGAGACAGACAGAGAGACAGAGACACAGACAGAGAGACAGAGAGACAGACAGAGACACAGACAGAGAGACAGACAGAGAGACAGAGAGACAGAGAGACAGACAGAGACACACAGAGACACAGACAGACAGAGTAAGGACACAGACAGAGAGTGTGGAGAGAGGAGACTGCGGAAGACAAAGAGATTGAGAGACAGAGACACACAAAGACAAAGATCCCCCGTGTAGCCTTAACGGACTGTAGGGGCAAGTGCTGTTAGCGAGCACCTATGAAGGCCGGAACGGTACACGAGGGGGTGGGTGACCAGCACCACGCCCGACCGCCTTTGTCTCCCCAGTGGCGATGTTTACTACACACCGCACCAGGTACTCATTTGAGGCTGAGTCGCTCTAGGGGATGACCAGGACCGGTTCAGATGATCGCTATCAGCGGCGGTGTTGGTGGTCGTGAGCGGAAATCGAACTTCGTAGCGCTAACCACTACACTATCACTCCCCCATATACACACATTTACACACACACATATACACACACACATATACACACACAGTGAGTGGGTGGGTGTGTGGGTGAGCGAGTGGGTGGGTGGGTGAGCGAGTGGGTGAGCGAGTGGGTGGGTGGGTGAGTGGGTGGGTGAGTGGGTGAGCGAGTGGGTGGGCGAGTGGTTGAGCGAGTGGGTGAGCGAGTGGGTGAGTGAGTAGGTGAGCGAGTGAGTGGGTGGGTGAGTGGGTGAGCGAGTGGGTGAGTGAGTGGGTGAGCGAGTGGGTGGGTGATGGTTGAGCGAGTGAGTGGGTGGGTGGGTGAGTGGGTGAGCGAGTGGTTGAGCGAGTGGGTGGGTGGGTGAGTGGGTGAGCGAGTGGTTGAGCGAGCGAGTGAGTGGGTGAGCGAGTGGGTGGGTGAGTGGGTGAGCGAGTGGGTGAGTGAGTAGGTGAGCGAGTGGGTGGGTGGGTGAGCGAGTGGGTGGGTGGGTGAGCGAGTGGTTGAGCGAGTGAGTGAGTGGGTGAGCGAGTGGGTGGGTGGGTGAGCGAGTGAGTGAGTGGGTGAGCGAGTGGTTGAGCGAGTGAGTGAGTGGGTGAGCGAGTGGGTGGGTGAGTGGGTGAGCGAGTGGGTGAGCGAGTAGGTGGGTGGGTGAGTGGTTGAGCGAGTGGGTGAGCGAGTGAGCGAGTGGGTGGTTGGGTGAGTGGGTGAGCGAGTGGGTGAGTGGGTGAGCGAGTGGGTGGGTGAGCGAGTGGGTGAGTGAGTGGGTGGGTGGGTGAGTGGGCGAGCGAGTGGGTGAGCGAGTGGATGGGCGAGTGGTTGAGCGAGTGGTTGAGCGAGTGAGTGAGTGGGTGAGCGAGTGGGTGGGTGGGTGAGAGACGCACAGAGGGACACAGACAGACAGCGAGAGACACGTACACAGAGACAGGTACATAGAGCCACGGACGCACATAATGATACAGACAGATTGCCTCCAATCACTCGCTCACTCACCGATTCACTCAACCATCCACTCAACTCACTCACCCACCCACCCGCTCGCTCGCTCACTCACCCATTCACTCACCCATCCGCCCACTCGCTCGCTCACTCACTCACCAATTCAACCACTCGTTCACTCATTCACCAAATCACTCACTCACCCAATCGCTCACCCACTCACTCACCCAATCGCTCACCCACCCATCCACCCAGTCAGTTGCTCACCCACTCATCCGCCCACTCACTCGCTCACCCACTCGCTCATCCACTCGCTCACCCACTCACTCACTCACCCACCCATCCACCCACTCAGTCGCTCACCCACCCATCCACCCACTCACTCACCCACCCATCCGCCCAATCACCCACTCACCCGCTCGCTCACTCACTCACTCACCCGCTCACTCACTCACCCACTCACTCACCCACTCACTCACCCACTCACTCACTTATTCACCCAACCACCCACTCACTCACTCACCCACTCACTCACTCACCCACTCACTCACTCACCCACTCACTCACTCACCAACTCACTCACTCACTCACCAACTCACTCACCAACTCACTCACTCACTCACCCACTCACTCACTCACTCACCCACTCACTCACTTACTCACCCAACCACCCACTCACTCACTCACCCACTCACTCACTCACCCACTCACTCACTCACCCACTCACTCACTCACCCACTCACTCACTCACCCACTCACTCACTCACTCACCCGCTCATCCACTCACTCACCCGCTCACTCACCCGCTCACCCACCCGCTCACCCACTCACTCACCCGCTCACTCACTCACCCGCTCACTCACTCACTCACCCACTCACTCACTTACTCACCCAACCACCCACTCACTCACTCACCCACTCACTCACTCACTCACCCACTCACTCACTCACTCACCCACTCACTCACTCACCCACTCACTCACCCACTCACTCACTCACCCGCTCACTCACTCACTCACCCGCTCACTCACTCACCCGCTCACTCACTCACTCACTCACCCGCTCACTCACTCACCCGCGCTCTCACTCACTCACCCGCTCGCTCGCTCACTCACTCACCCGCTCACTCACCCGCTCACCCACCCACTCACTCACCCGCTCGCTCGCTCACTCACCCGCTCACTCACCCGCTCACCCACTCACTCACTCACCCACTCACTCACTCACACACCTACTCACCCACCCACTCACTCACCCACTCACTCACCCACTCACTCACTCACCCACTCACTCACTCACCCGCTCACTCACTCACTCACCCGCTCACTCACTCACTCGCCCGCTCACTCACTCACTCAGTCGCTCACTCACTCACTTGCTCACTCAGTCGCTCACTCACCCGCTCACTCACTCACTCAGTCGCTCACTCACCCGCTCACTCACTCACTCAGTCGCTCACTCAGTCGCTCACTCACCCACTCACTCACTCACCCGCTCACTCACTCACCCGCTCACTCACTCACTCACCCACTCACTCACTCACCCACTCACTCACCCACTCACTGACTCACCCGCTCACTCACCCGCTCACTCACTCACTCACCCGCTCACTCACTCACTCACCCGCTCACTCACCCAGTCACTCACTAACTCACTCACTCACTCACCCGCTCACTCACCCACTCACTCACTCACTAACTCACTCACTCACCCGCTCACTCACTCACTCACCCGCTCACTCACTCACTCACCCGCTCACTCACTCACTCACCCGCTCACTCACTCACTCACCCGCTCACCCACGCACTCACTCGCTCACTCACTCACCCACTCACTCACTCACCCGCCCACTCACGCACTCACTCACCCACTCACTCACCCGCTCACTCACCCACTCACTCACCCGCTCACTCACTCACTCACCCGCTCACCCACTCACTCACCCGCTCACTCACTCACCCACTCACTCACTCACTCACCCGCCCACTCACTCACTCACTCACCCACTCACCCACTCACCCACTCGCTCACTCACTCACCCACTCACTCACTCACCTACTCACTCACTCACTCACCCGCCCACTCACTCACCCGCTCACTCACTCACTTATCCACTCACTCACTAACTCACCCGCTCACTCACCCACTCACTCACCCACTCACTCACCCACTCACTCACCCGCTCACTCACCCGCTCACTCACCCGCTCACCCGCTCACTCACTCACCCGCCCACTCACTCACTCGCTCACTCACTCACCCACTCACTCACTCACCTACTCACTCACTCACTCACCCGCCCACTCACTCACCCGCTCACTCACCCGCTCACTCACCCGCTCACCCACTCACTCACTCACTCACCCGCTCACTCACTCACCCGCCCACTCACTCACTCACCCACTCACTCACTCACTCACCCGCTCGCTCACTCACCCACTCACTCACCCGCTCGTTCGCTCACGCACTCACTCACCCACTCACTCACTCACCCACTCACTCACCCGCTCACTCACTCACTCAGTCGCTCACTCATCCACTCACTCAATCACTCACCCACTCACCCGCTCGCTCACTCACTCACCCACTCACTCGCTCACTCGCTCACTCACTCACCCGCTCACTCACTCACCCGCTCACTCACTCACTCACCCGCTCACTCACCCACTCACTCACCCGCTCAGAGACAAAGATCCTCCCCCCCACGGCATAGCCTTTAACAGGCTGTCGGGGCAAGTGCTGTTAGCGCCTATGAGAGTCGGGACGGAACACGAGGGGGTGGGTGGCCAGGAGCACCCCCACCCGACCGCCTTTGTCTCCCTCGTGTCGATGTTTTGCTACGCAGAACCAGGTACTCATTTGAGGTTGAGTCGACCCAGGGGAGAACCAGCAGACCGGTTCAGGTATCATCGGTGGTGGTGGCGGGAGTTGAACTCGAGTTGCCGGGTTCGCAGCGCAGGGCACTAACCACTACACTACCGTAGACTCGCATAGAGACTCACACATAGAGACTCACACACACATAGAGACTAGCACATAGAGACTCACACACACTCACATAGAGACTCACTCACACACACATAGAGACTAACACACACACTCATAGAGACTCACACACACACATAGAGACTCACTCACACACACACATAGAGACTCACACACATAGAGACTCACTCACACACACACAGAGACTAACACACACATAGAGACTCACTCATAGAGACACACACACACTCATAGAGAATAACACACACACACATAGAGACTCACTCACTCACACACATAGAGACTCACTCATAGAGACTCACACACACATAGAGACTCACACACTCACACACACACATAGAGACTCACTCACACACTCATAGAGACTCACACACACACATAGAGACTCACTCACTCACACACATAGAGACTCACTCATAGAGACTCACTCACACACACACATAGAGAATAACACTCACTCATAGAGACTCACTCATAGAGACTCACTCACACACACATAGAGACTCACTCATAGAGACTCACACACACACATAGAGACTCACACACACACACACATAGAGACTCACACACACACATAGAGACTCACTCACACACACACACACATAGAGACTCACACACACACATAGAGGCTCACTCACACACACACACAGACTCACTCACACTCACACATAGAGACTCACTCACACACACTAATAGACTCACACACACACATAGAGACTCACTCATAGAGACTCACTCACACACACTAATAGACTCACACACACACATAGAGACTCACACACACATAGAGACTCACTCATAGAGACTCACTCACACACACATAGAGACTCACTCACACACACTCATAGAGACTCACACACACTCATAGAGACTCACTCACACACACTCATAGAGACTAACACACACACACATAGAGACTAACACACACACACATAGAGACTCACACACACATAGAGACTCACACACACTCATAGAGACTCACTCACACACTCATAGAGAATAACACACACACACACATAGAGACTCACTCACACACACTCATAGAGACTCACTCACACACACATAAAGACTAACACACACACACTCATAGAGACTCACTCACACACACACATAGAGACTCACTCACACACACACATAGAGAATAACACACACACTTATAGAGACTCACTCACACACATAGAGACTCACTCACTCACACACACATAGACACAGACTCACTCACACACACAAAGAGACTCACTCACACACACATAAAGAATAACACACACATAGAGGCTAACACACACTCATAGAGACTCACTCACACACACACACATAGACACAGACTCACACTCATAGAGACTAACACACACACAGACATAGACACAGACTCACACTCATAGAGACTCACTCACACACACATAGACACAGACTCACACACACACATAGACACAGACCCACTCACACACACACATAGAGACTAACACACACTCATAGAGACTCGCTCACACACACACATAGAGACTCACACACACACACTCATAGAGACTCACTCACACACACTCATAGAGACTCACACACACTCATAGAGACTCACTCACACACACTCATAGAGACTAACACACACACACACTCATAGAGACTCACTCACTCACACACACTCATAGAGACTCACACACACACACATAGAGACTCACACACACACATAGAGACTCACTCACACACACTCATAGAGACTAACACACACACACATAGAGACTCACTCACACACATAGAGACTCACACACACACATATAGACACAGACTCACTCACACACACACATAGAGACTCACACACACACACGTAAAGAATAACACACACACACACTCATAGAGACTCACTCACTCACACACATAGACACAGACTCACTCACACACACATAAAGACTCACTCACACACACGAGGGGGTGGGTGGGTACACGAGGGGGTGGGTGGCCAGCACCACGCCCGACCGCCTTTGTCTCCCTAGTGGCAATGTTTACACACCGCACCAGGTACTCATTTGAGGCTGAGTCGACCTAGGGGAGGCCCGGGACCGGTTCAGATAATCGTCACTGGTGTTGGCCGTGAGCGGGAATCGAACCCGGGTCGCCAGGTTCATAGCGCAGCGTAGCGCTAACCGCTACACTACCGCTCCACACGTGTACACACACACACAGTGACACACACACACACACAGTGACACACACACACAGTGACACACACACTCACATATAGACTCACATAGACACATAGACACAAAGACTCACAGACACACACACTCACATAGAGACTCACACACTCACATAGACACACAGACACACACACTCACACACTCACATATAGACTCACATAGACACAAAGACTCACACACTCACATAGACACATAGACACAAAGACTCACACACTCACATAGACACACAGACACACACACTCACACACTCACATATAGACTCACATAGACACATAGACACAAAGACTCACAGACACACACACTCACATAGAGACTCACACACTCACATAGACACACAGACACACACACTCACACACTCACATATAGACTCACATAGACACAAAGACTCACAGACACACACACATACTCACATAGAGACTCACATAGACACAAAGACAAACACTCACAGACACACACACTGACATATAGACTCACACACTCACATAGACACACAGACACACACACTCACACACTCACATAGACACACACACTCACAGACACACACTCACACACGCAGAGACTTACACACTCAGAGACACACACACTCACATAGACACACAGACAGACATACTCACACACTCACATAGACACACACACTCACAGACACACACTCACATAGACACAAAGACAAACACTCACAGACACACACACTCACAGACACACACACACATATAGACTCACATAGACACAAAGACAAACACTCACACACACACTCACATATAGACTCACATAGACACAAAGACTCACAGACACACTCACACACTCGCAGAGACACACACATAGACACAAACACTCGCGTAAATATATACTCACAGGCACACACACACAGACAGACATACTCACACACAGACAGACGCCTCAGGCACACTCACATAGACACAAAGACAAAGACTCACAGACATACAGACTCACACACACAGACACACACACACAGACACACACACTCACATAGACACAAAGACTCACAGACACACACACACACGCAGAGACACACACACACACTCACATAGACACACAGACACACACACTCACACACACAGACACACACACATAGACACACAGACTCACAGACACACACACACGCAGAGACACACACACACACTCACATAGACACACACACTCACATAGACACACAGACTCACAGACACACACACACACGCAGAGACACACACACACTCACATAGACACAAACACTCGCGTAAATATATACTCACAGGCACACACACACACAGACATACTCACACACAGACAGACTCCTCAGGCACACTCACATAGACACAAAGACAAAGACTCACAGACACACAGACTCACACACACACACAGACACACACACTCACATAGACACAAAGACTCACAGACACACACACACACGCAGAGACACACACACACTCACATAGACACACAGACTCACAGACACACACACACTCGCAGAGACACACACACACACTCACATAGACACAAACACTCGCGTAAATATATACTCACAGGCACACACACACACAGACACACAGACTCACATACACAGACACACACACAGACACACACACTCACATAGACACAAAGACTCACAGACACACACACACAAGACACACACACTCACATAGACACACAGCCTCACAGACACACACACACAGACAGACATACTCACCCACAGACAGACTACTCAGGCACAATCCACTACACCCCTATCTGAGTCGGGGCGTGGTGCCAGTCCAGCCAGCCAGCCACCCACCCACCCACTCTGCGTGTACCACAGCTGCCTTTCGGTCAAGAGACCTCGCTTGCTACTGCCGCTGCTGCTGCTGCTACTCGCGACTGACAGCACTTGCCCCCGGCTGTCTGTTAGAGGCTACACGGGGGATCTTTGTCTCGTGGTGAGTAACACTGTGGTGTAGGCACGGGGGGTTGGGGTGAGTGGTTAGTGTGAGCAGGCGGGATACAACGCAGCATCACGCGCACAGATAATGCCGAGCACGTGGTCAATAGATATGGGCTAAAAATACCGCAGCATCATAGCCATCGTCATCACCATCACGGATGTCATTGTCATCACGGTCACAACCACGGTCATTATCATCATCATCACAACCATTATCATCATCACCATCACGGATGTCATTATCATTACCATCGCAACCACCGTCATTATCATCATCATCATCATCACAACCATTATCATCACCATCACGGATATCATTATCATCACCATCACAACCACCGTCATTATCATCATCACAACCACCATCATCATCATCACAATCATCATTACGGATAACATCATCATCATCACCAACATCACCACCATCATCATCACCATCAGAGTCACCATCATCATCACAGTTAATATCATCATCACAGCCACCACCATCATCATCACCACAGTCATCATCACACACCATCACAGCCATCATCATCACGGATATAATTATCATCACAGCCACCACCACCATCATCATCATCACCATCAGAGCCATCATCATCACGGATATAATTATCATCAGAGCCACCATCACCACCACCATCATCATCACCATCAGAGCCATCATCATCACCACAACCATCACCATCATCGCGGATATCATCACCACCATCACCATCACAGCCATCATCACCATTACAGCCATCATCCCCATCACAGCCATCATCACCATCAGAGCCATCATCATCACCACAACCATCACCATCATCACGGATATCATCACCACCATCATCATCACCATCACAGCCATCATCACCATCACAGCCATCATCACCATCACAGCCATCATCAGCACCATCAGAGCCATCATCACCATCACGGTTATCATTATCATCATCACCATCACAACCACCACCATCATCATTACCACAATCATCATCACCATTATCACAACCACCATCATCACCACCATCATCACCATCACAACCACTATAATCATATCCATCATCACGAAGATCATTATCATCACCACAACTACCATCATCACAATCACCATCACCATCACAGCCATCATCATCACCTTATATCATCACAGATATCATCACCACCATCACTACCATCACGATCATCAGCACAGCTATTATCACCGCCATCACAACCATCATCATCACAGCCATCATCACCACCATCAGAACCATCACCACCACCTTATATCAGCACGGATATCATCATCACTACCATCACCACCATCACGATCATCATCACAGCTATCATCAACACCATCACAATCTCCATCATCACCATCACAACCATCATAATCATCACAGCTGTCATCATCACCACCATCACAGCCATTATCAATGCAGCGATCATCGCCACCACAATCATCATCACGGATACCATCATCACCACCACCATTCCAAGCATCATCATGGCTAGCATTATCACGGCTATCATCACCATCACAGCCATCATCATTACGGATATCATCACCATCAGCACAACCATCATTATCACAGCTAGCATCATCATGATAGTAGTGGCTGTAGTGATGATGGTAGTGGGTGTAGTGGTGATGGTAGTGGGTGTAGTGATGATGGTAGTGGGTGTAGTGGTGATGGTAGTGGGTGTAGTGGTGATGGTAGTGGGTGTAGTGATGATGGTAGTGGGTGTAGTGGTGATGGTAGTGGGTGTAGTGGTGATGGTAGTGGGTGTAGTGATGATGGTAGTGGTGATGGTAGTGGGTGTAGTGATGATGGTAGTGGGTGTAGTGGTGATGGTAGTGATGGGTGTAGTGGTGATGGTAGTGGGTGTAGTGATGATGGTAGTGGGTGTAGTGGTGATGGTAGTGGGTGTAGTGATGATGGTAGTGGGTGTAGTGGTGATGGTAGTGGGTGTAGTGATGATGGTAATGGGTGTAGTGGTGATGGTAGTGGGTGTAGTGATGATGGTAGTGGGTGTAGTGGTGATGGTAGTGGGTGTAGTGATGATGGTAGTGGGTGTAGTGGTGATGGTAGTGATGGGTGTAGTGGTGATGGTAGTGGGTGTAATGGTGATGGTGGTGGGTGTAGTGGTGATTGTAGTGGGTGTAGTGGTGATGGTGGTGGGTGTAGTGGTGATGGTGGTTGGTGTAGTGATGATGGTAGTGGGTGTAGTGATGATGGTAGTGGGTGTAGTGGTGATGGTAGTTGGTGTAGTGATGATGGTAGTGGGTGTAGTGGTGATGGTAGTGGGTGTAGTGGTGATGGTAGTGGGTGTAGTGGTGATGGTAGTGGGTGTAGTGATGATGGTAGTGGGTGTAGTGGTGATGGTAGTGATGGGTGTAGTGGTGATGGTAGTGGGTGTAATGGTGATGGTGGTGGGTGTAGTGGTGATGGTAGTGGGTGTAGTGGTGATGGTAGTGGGTGTAGTGATGATGGTAGTGGGTGTAGTGGTGATGGTAGTGGGTGTAGTGATGATGGTAGTGGGTGTAGTGGTGATGGTAGTGGGTGTAGTGGTGATGGTAGTGGGTGTGGTGATGATGGTAGTGGGTGTAGTGGTGATTGTAGTGGGTGTAGTGGTGATGGTGGTTGGTGTAGTGGTGATGGTAGTGGGTGTAGTGGTGATGGTAGTGGGTGTAGTGATGATGGTAGTGGGTGTAGTGGTGATGGTAGTGGGTGTAGTGATGATGGTAGTGGGTGTAGTGGTGATGGTAGTGGGTGTAGTGATGATGGTAGTGGGTGTAGTGGTGATGGTAGTGATGGGTGTAGTGGTGATGGTAGTGGGTGTAATGGTGATGGTGGTGGGTGTAGTGGTGATGGTAGTGGGTGTAGTGATGGGTGTAGTGGATGTAGTGGTGATGGTAGTGGGTGTAGTGGTGATGGTAGTGATGGGTGTAGTGGTGATGGTAGTGGGTGTAGTGGTTATGGTACTGGGTGTAGTGATGATGGTAGTGGGTGTAGTGGTGATGGTAGTGGGTGTAATGGTGATGGTGGTGGGTGTAGTGGTGATGGTGGTGGGTGTAGTGGTGATGGTGGTGGGTGTAGTGGTGATGGTGGTGGGTGTAGTGATGATGGTAGTGGGTGTAGTGGTGATGGTAGTGGGTGTAGTGATGATGGTAGTGGGTGTAATGGTGATGGTGGTGGGTGTAGTGGTGATGGTAGTGGGTGTAGTGGTGATGGTGGTAGGTGTAGTGATGATGGTAGTGGGTGTAGTGGTGATGGTAGTGGGTGTAGTGATGATGGTAGTGGGTGTAATGGTGATGGTGGTGGGTGTAGTGGTGATGGTGGTGGGTGTAGTGGTGATGGTGGTGGGTGTAGTGGTGATGGTGGTGGGTGTAGTGATGATGGTAGTGGGTGTAGTGGTGATGGTAGTGGGTGTAGTGGTGATGGTAGTGGGTGTAGTGGTGATGGTAGTGGGTGTAGTGATGATGGTAGTGATGGGTGTAGTGATGATGGTAGTGATGGGTGTAGTGATGATGGTAGTGGGTGTAGTGATGATGATGTTAGTGGGTGTCGTGATGATGGTAGTGATGGGTGTAGTGATGGGTGTAGTGATTATCGTAATGGGTGGAGTGATTATGTTGGTGAAGATGGTAAATACTCACACTAACACTCAGACACTCACACTAACACTCAAGACATTCACTCACACTAACACTGGTACACTCACACTAGCACGCAGACATTAACTCACACTGACACTCATACTCTCACTCACTCATACACTCACTCACTCATACTCTCACTCACTCACTCATACACTCACTCACTCATACACTCACTCACTCATACTCTCACTCACTCATACACTCACTCATACACTCACTCATACACTCACTCATACACTCATACACTCACTCATTGACTCACTCACTCATACACTCACTCACTCATACACTCACTCACTCATACACTCACTCACTCATACACTCACTCACTCATACACTCACTCGCTCATACACATACTCGCTCACTCACTCACTCATACACTCACTCACTCATACACTCACTCATTCACTAACTCACTCATACACTCACTCACTCATACACTCACTCACTCATTCACTCACTCACTCATACACTCACTCATACACTCACTCATACACTCACTCACTCATACACTCACTCGCTCACTCACTCACTCATACACTCACTCACTCATACACTCACTCACTCATACACTCACTCACTCATACACTCCCTCACTCACTCATACACTCACTCACACACTCACTCACTCACCCACTCACTTCCTCATACACTCATACACTCACTCATACACTCACTCACTCATACACTCACTCATACTCTCACTCACTCATACACTCACTCACTTACTCATACACTCACTCACTCATACACTCACTCATTCACTCACTCATACACTCACTCATACACTCACTCACTCACTCATACACTCACTCACTCATACACTCACTCACTCATTCACTCACTCACTCATACACTCACTCACTCCTACACTCACTCACTCATACACTCACTCACTCATACACTCCCTCACTCATTCACTCACTCACTCATACACTCACTCACTCCTACACTCACTCACTCATACACTCACTCACTCATACACTCACTCACTCATACACTCACTCGCTCACTCACTCACTCATACACTCACTCACTCATACACTCACTCACTCATACACTCCCTCACTCACTCATACACTCACGCACACACTCACTCACTCACTTACTCATACACTCACTCACTCATACACTCACTCATACACTCACTCATATACTCACTCATACACTCATACACTCACTCATACACTCACTCACTCCTACACTCACTCACTCATACACTCACTCACTCATACACTCACTCACTCATACACTCACTCGCTCACTCACTCACTCATACACTCACTCATACACTCACTCACTCACTCCTACACTCACTCACTCATACACTCACTCACTCATACACTCACTCACTCATACACTCACTCGCTCACTCACTCACTCATACACTCACTCATACACTCACTCACTCACTCCTACACTCACTCACTCATACACTCACGCACACACTCACTCACTCATACACTCACTCACTCATACACTCACGCATACACTCACTCACTCATACACTCACTCATACACTCACTCATACACTCACTCACTCATACACTCACTCATACACTCACTCACTCATACACTCACTCATACACTCACTCATACACTCACTCACTCATACACTCACTCATACACTCACTCACTCATACACTCACTCACTCATACACTCACTCACTCATACACTCACTCACTCATACACTCATTCATACACTCACTCATACACTCACTCACTCATACACTCACTCATACACTCACTCACTCATACACTCACTCATACACTCACTCATACATTCACTCACTCACTCATACACTCACTCACTCATACACTTACTCACTCATACACTCACTCATACACTCACTCACTCATACACTCACTCATTCATACACTCACTCACTCATACACTCACTCACTCATACACTCACTCACTCATACACTCACCCATACACTCACTCACTCATACACTCACTCACTTATACACTCACTTACTCCTACACTCACTCACTCATACACTCACTCATACACTCACTCACTCATACACTCACTCACTCATACACTCACTCATACACTCACTCACTTACTCATACACTCACTCACTCATACACTCACACATACACTCACTCATACACTCACTCACTCATACACTCACTCACACACTCACTCACTCACTCGCTCATACACTCACTCATACACTCACTCACTCATACACTCACTCATATACTCACTCATACACTCACTCACTCATACACTCACTCACTCATACACTCACTCACTCAAACACTCACTCATACACTCACTCATACACTCACTCACCCATACACTCACTCACTCATACACTCACTCATACACTCACTCATACACTCACTCACTCATACACTCACTCATACACTCACTCATACACTCATACACTCACTCATTCATACACTCATACACTCACTCATACACTCACTCACTCATACACTCACTCACTCAAACACTCACTCACTCAAACACTCACTCATACACTCACTCATACACTCACTCACTCATACACAACACTCATACACTCACTCATACACTCACTCACTCATACACTCACTCACTCATACACTCACTCACACATACACTCACTCACTCATACACTCACTCACTCATACACTCACTCACTCATACACTCACTCATACACTCACTCATACACTCACTCACTCATACACTCACTCACTCATACACTCACACATACACTCACTCATACACTCACTCACTCATACACTCACTCACTCATACACTCACTCACTCATACACTCACTCACTCATACACTCACACATACACTCACTCATACACTCACTCATACACTCACTCACTCATACACTCACTCACTCAAACACTCACTCACTCAAACACTCACTCATACACTCACTCATACACTCACTCACTCATACACAACACTCATACACTCACTCATACACTCACTCACTCATACGCTCACTCACTCATACACTCACTCACACATACACTCACTCACTCATACACTCACTCACTCATACACTCACTCATTCATACACTCACTCACTCATACACTCACTCATATACTCACTCACTCATACACTCACTCACTCATACACTCACACATACACTCACTCATACACTCACTCACTCATACACAACACTCATACACTCACTCATACACTCACTCACTCATACACTCACTCACTCATACACTCACTCACTCATACACTCACTCACTCACTCATACACTCACTCACACACTCACTCATACACTCACTCATACACTCACTCATACATTCACTCACTCATACACTCACTCATACACTCACTCATACATTCACTCACTCATACATACACTCACTCACTCATACACTCACTCACACACTCACAGAGTGAGGGAAAAAAAAGTCATTGATCCTAGATTTGAAGCTTCCGTGACTGCAAGGAGATTCACAATCTTTGGGTTTATTTCGGCGAATCCACGCCGGTAAAAAAATAAAATAAAAACGAAATCAAGCAAAACAATTAAAATCACGACGTTTCGGAGGCAAACACAAGCTCCCTTCTTCAGGTGGAACAGTCAAGGCAGGAACAATCTGCGTCAGGAGCCACAGTTCAGAGACGACCGGGGGTTTATATACCGGTTAAGGGGGCGGGAGGAGGAGGAGTAGGAGGAGGAGTCAGTAAGGGGGAGTGGCTTGGGTGGGAGTGCCGGGCTAAAGCAGCCCTTATGATAGGCCGCTGCGGGTAACAACTACTTCGCACTGCCCGAGAGTGGTTGAAAGGCACCGGTTGTTATGCCACGAGGGGCGTCACCGCGGAAAGGGGGAGAGACATTCCGCATGTGTACGTCTCCCAATTCTATTTTTTTGTTTTGAAAAAAGCGGCGGCAAAACGGCTGTTTGGTAACTCTTCGGGCTGTATCCTTAGCCTCTTTCGTGTAAAGTCACCACGTCGAAGGGAAACAACAAAATAACAAAACGCATTTCGATTTAAAGCTTTCGTGACTGCAACGGTTCGTCTTCGTTGGTTCTTTCGGTAAAGTCACCACCACCACCACCACGTAGAATGAGAATAAAATAATAAATTGATAAAATAACATAACACAATAATATTCTCACGACGTTTCGGCCACAACACAAGCGGGCCTTCATCAGGGTGAAGGGGACGAGGCTGTCTGGTAGGACAGCGCTGGAGTGAAAGAGGCCACGGTCAGATCACGGCCTTGAGTTGAGGCCACGGTCAGATCACGGCCTTGAGTTGAGGCCACGGTCAGATCACGGCCTTGAGTTGAGGCCACGTTCAGATCACGGCCTTGAGTTGAGGCCACGTTCAGATCACGGCCTTGAGTTGAGGCCACGTTCAGATCACGGCCTTGAGTTGAGGCTTAAAGGCCGCGATCTGAGCGTGGCTTCTTTCACTCCAGCGCTGTCCTACCGGACAGTCTCGTCCCCTTCACCCTGATGAAGGCCCGCTTGTGTTGTGTTGCCGAAACGTCGTGAGAATATTATTGTTGTGTTATGTTATTTTATTTTATCAATTTATTATTTTATTCTCATTCTACGTGGTGGTGGTGGTGGTGGTGACTTTACCGAAAGAACCAACGAAGATGAATGAATCCTTGCAGTCACGAAAGCTTTAAATCGAAATTTCGTTGTTATTGTTGTTGTTGTTATTGTTGTTGTTGTTATTGTTGTTATTATTGTTGTTGTTGTTATTGTTGTTGTTGTTGCTAAAGTTGACGCTTAAAGGCCGCGATCTGAGCGTGGCCTCTTTCACTCCAGCGCTGTCCTACCAGACAGTCTCGTCCCCTTCACCCTGATGAAGGCCCGCTTGTGTTGTGTTGCCGAAACGTCGTGAGAATATTATTGTTGTGTTATGTTATTTTATTTTATCAATTTATTATTTTATTCTCATTCTACGTGGTGGTGATGACTTTACCGAAAGAACCAAAGAAGATAAAACACATATATATAAAACAGTAAAAAAATAAAAAATTCTCACGACGTTTCGACCGTAACACAAACGGTCGTCATTAGGTGCGCCGGTTTGCATAAATTTATTTATTTTTAAACGGTGTATCTATTTATTTATTTGCTTATAATGAAAAAAAAACGTCAGGTCTTCATTGATTGTTCACGCTTACGGTGGCTTTCAGACAGCACGCATTAATTTTTCGTCTCCCCCAACCTCCTCTTTTCAGAACATAGATGGACTAATATTCATATTCTTAGTTTTTTCGGTAAAGTCACCACGTTGAAGGGAAACAACAAAATAATAAAAAATATATAAAACAATAAAAAAAACCCCTCAAACGACCGTTTGAGTTATGGTCGAAACGTCGTGAGAATTTTTTTTAATTGTTTTATATATTTTTTTTATTATTTCGTTGTTTCCCTTCAACGTGGTGACTTTACCGAAAAAAACTAAGATTATGAATTACTGCAGTCACGAAAGCTTTAAATCAAAAAAATAGATGGACTGAATTTCGATTTAAAGCTTTCGTGACTCCAACGATTCATCTTCTTTGGTTCTTTCGGTAAAGTCACCACCACGTAGAATGAGAATCAAATAATAAATTCATCAATTTATTATAGAATAAAGTAATAAATTAATCGATTTATTATTTTATTATTTTATTCCCATTCTACGTGACTTAATAAATTGATAAATGTATTATTTTAATCTCATTCTACGTGGTGACTTTACCGAAAGAACCAAAGACGATAGATGGACTAGTCCTTCTAAATAAACTGACCAATCGCTGCACGTGGCGCTGACGGTTTTTATAAATAAATAAGTACACCGTTTAATGAAATAAATAAATAACTGTGCGCGAAACGGCACACCTGATGACGACCGTTTGTGTTACGGTCGAAACGTCGTGAGGATTTTTTAAAATTGTTTTATATATATGTGTGTGTTTTGTTATTTTATTGTTTCCCTTCAACGTGGCGACTTTACCGAGAGAGCTAACAATGTGAATTACTGAAAGCTTTCAATCAAAACTCTTTGGTTCTATTCGGTTAAAGTCACCACGTAGGTAGGAAAACAATTTAAACAACCCCAAAAAAATCGCACGACGTTTCGGCCACAACACAAGCGGCCTTCATCAGGTGAAGGGACGAGACTGTCTGGTAGGACAGCGTTGGAGTTGTCCGCTGAGGCAGCACGGTCCCTTCACCTGATGAAGGCCGCTTGTGTTGTGGCCGAAACGTCGTGCGATTTTTGGTTGTTTAAAATTTTTGTTCTACCTACGTGGAGACTTTACCGAATAGATCCAAAGAGTGTAGATCCTTGCAGTCACGAAAGCTTCCAATGTAGAATAGGCCGTTTAATTATCAGGTAGTTGAGGTTTGATATGCAACTACTAAGAAAAGGAAATGGCTGTGCCGATAAATTGAAAGGCATCTAACCTTTAGACTTGATTGAAAGCATCTTTCCAGTGATTGCTCAATTTGAAACCATCCTCTCGGTGGAAGTTGTGTCTGTAAATCTGGATGGCCTCGTGCACGAATCTCTGATGATAACCGGTAGGTTTGCAGGGAACCTTGGCATCGGAGAAAACAATATCGTGATCACCCACAGCGTTTGTAACAGTGGTCAGCCACGGCTGAGGAAGAATTAGTTCTGCCGTGTTTCAAATCTGATTTGTGCTCGCGAATTCGGTCAGAGGCGTGTCGCTTCGTCTCCCCGATGTAGCACTCCCCGCAGGTACAACTGAGTTTGTAAACCCCGGGGTACTGCAAGTCAGGGATAACATCCTTTACTGACGGGATCAGATCACGGATTTTGTGCACTGTGTTGAACCGGACCTGGATCTTGTGTCTGTTTAGAATTTTGGAAATCTTTTTGGTAACGCCTGCTATGCACGGCAACGTGATGATTTTGACCGGAGTGTCGGGTGGTTGTTTCTGTGTGGTGGGAGAAACAGCTTGGCGGATGGTACGGTCAGAATAACCGTTCATCTTGAGGGCCAGGCGTACGTGTTTTAATTCACTGGCCAGGTGGTGTTTGTCAGAGATGGGAAAGGGCCCTATGGATGAACGTTTTGATGAGAGAATTCTTCCGAGTCGGGTGGTGGTTGGAATTCAGGTTTCAAGTTGGAGTCTGTGTGGGTGGGCTTCCTGTGAACGGAATGTCCCAAAGAGCCATCAGGCCTCCTCTCAAACAGGACAACATCCAGGAATGGCAGCTTGCCATCTTTTCTCCACTTCCATGGTGAATTTGATTGGCGGGGTGTCTGCAATTGATGTGGTGTAGGAAAAGGTTCAGAGCCGGGAGGCCATGTGGCCAAATGACGAAAGTGTCATCCACGTATCTCTTAACGCTACAGGGAAGTTGCTGAGGGTGGATGTCTGGATGGCGTCTGATTCAAATTTCCCCATGAAAACTTCGGCTATCGCTGGTGGCGACAAGGCGCCGTTCCAGGTAAAGTAGGTGTTGGTGAGGCAGTGCCAAACCAGCGCCGGTACATCGGGGTCGAGTCCACGTTGGGACCAACTCTTCGATTGTTGTGATGGTATTTTGATTTAAAGCTTTCGTGACTGCAGTAATTCATATTCTTAGTTTTTTCGGTAAAGTCACCACGTTGAAGGGAAACAACAAAATAATATAATATATATAAAACAATAAAAACATTCTCACGACGTTTCGACCATAACTCAAACGGTCACCTGAAGATGACCGTTTGAGTTATGGTCGAAACGTCGTGAGAATTTTTATTGTTTTATATATTATATTATTTTGTTGTTTCTCTTCAACGTGACTTTACCGAAAAAACTAAGAATATGTTGTGATGGTGTCAGGCACTGGGACCTTGGTGAACAGAGAGACCACATCAAAGCTGAGGAGGATGTCGTCGGGAGACGGTACACAATGTCCTTGACCATAGAGACCAACTGGGCTGAGTTGAGTGCTGCTGAGCTGGTCTTGCCAGTGAAGACGCCAGAGTATCTGACAGCAAACGGGCCAGCTTGTACGTAGGTGAGTTGACAGTGGACACGATGGGTAGTAGTGGGGGTACCTTCTTTTTATGGATCTTGGGAAGACCACAGAATCTGGGAGGTCTTGCAGCGGAGGTGTTTTGGGAAGTCGAACCCGTGATGGTCTCGTTGGTTTTCATCGTTAGGCTGTTAGTAGGGTCATTTTTTTTTTAATTCCTGAGTAACTCCCATCATTGAGTAGGCCCTACCCACGAGGCCATCCAGATTTACAGACACAGCTTCCACCGAGAGGATGGTTTCAAATTGAGCAATCACTTGAAAGATGCCTTCAATCAAGTCTAAGGGTTAGATGCCTTTCAATTTTTTGGCACAGCCACTTCCTTTGCTTAGTAGCTGCATATCAAACTTTAACTACCTGATAATTAAGCAGCCGTTTGCAGCCGCTTTCATGTACCGTCAAATCTTAGGTGAGAAACCTCCTTCCCTCAGCCAGGGCATTGAAAATGGGTGGTGGATGGGTATTCCAGCATGACAATGACCCAAAACACACGGCCAAGGCAACAAAGGAGTGGCTCAAGATGAAGCACATTAAGGTCCTGGAGTGGCCTAGCCAGTCTCCAGACCTTAATCCCGTAGAAAATCTGTGGAGGGAGCTGAAGGTTCGAGTTGCCAAACGTCAGCCTCGAAACCTTAATGACTTGGAGAAGATCTGCAAAGAGGAGTGGGACAAAATCCCTCCTGAGATGCGTGCAAACCTGGTGGCCAACTACAAGAAACGTCTGACCTCTGTGATTGCCAACAAGGGTTTTGCCACCAAGTACTAAGTCATGTTTTGCAGAGGTGTCAAATACTTATTTCCCTCATTAAAATGTAAAATCAATTTATAACATTTTTGACATGCGTTTTTCTGGATTTTTTTGTTGTTATTCTGTCTCTCACTGTTCAAATAAACCTACCATTTAAATTATAGACTGATCATTTCTTTGTCAGTGGGCAAACGTACGAAATCAGCAGGGGATCAAATACTTTTTCTCCTCTCTGTATATTTGGTCAAACATTTAAACTGCTTCTCTTTGGTGAGGCGTGGTGATGATGTTAGCTGGTATTGATGATGTTAGCTGGTGTTGATGATGTTAGCTGGTGTTGATGATGTTAGCTAGTGTTGATGATGTTAGCTGGTGTTGATGACGTTAGCTGGTATTGATGATGTTAGCTGGTGTTGATGATGTTAGCTGGTATTGGTGATGTTAGCTGGTGTTGATGATGTTAGCTGGTATTGATGATGTTAGCTGGTATTGGTGATGTTAGCTGGTGTTGATGATGTTAGCTGGTATTGATTATGTTAGCTGGTGTTGATGATGTTAGCTGGTATTGATGATGTTAGCTGGTGTTGATGATGTTAGCTGGTGTTGATGATGTTAGCTAGTATTGATGATGTTAGCTGGTGATGATGTTAGCTGGTGTTGATGATGTTAGCTGGTGTTGACGATGTTAGCTGGTGTTGATGATGTTAGCTGGTATTGGTGATGTTAGCTGGTGTTGATGATGTTAGCTGGTGTTGGTGATGTTAGCTGGTGTTGATGATGTTAGCTGGTATTGATGATGTTAGCTGGTGTTGGTGATGTTAGCTGGTATTGATGATGTTAGCTGGTGTTGATGATGTTAGCTGGTATTGGTGATGTTAGCTGGTATTGATGATGTTAGCTGGTGTTGATGATGTTAGCTGGTATTGATGATGTTAGCTGGTGTTGATGATGTTAGCTGGTATTGGTGATGTTAGCTGGTGTTGATGATGTTAGCTGGTGTTGATGATGTTAGCTGGTATTGGTGATGTTAGCTGGTATTGATGATGTTAGCTGGTGTTGGTGATGTTAGCTGGTATTGATGTTAGCTGGTGTTGATGATGTTAGCTGGTGTTGATGATGTTAGCTGGTGTTGGTGATGTTAGCTGGTATTGATGATGTTAGCTGGTGATGATGTTAGCTGGTGTTGATGATGTTAGCTGGTATTGATGTTAGCTGGTGTTGATGATGTTAGCTAGTGTTGATGATGTTAGCTGGTGTTGATGATGTTAGCTGGTGTTGATGATGTTAGCTGGTGTTGATGATGTTAGCTAGTATTGACGATGTTAGCTGGTGTTGATGATGTTAGCTGGTATTGGTGATGTTAGCTGGTATTGGTGATGTTAGCTGGTATTGATGATGTTAGCTGGTATTGGTGATGTTAGCTGGTATTGACGATGTTAGCTAGTATTGACGATGTTAGCTGGTGTTGATGATGTTAGCCGGTGTTGATGATGTTAGCTGGTGTTGATGATGTTAGCTGGTATTGATGATGTTAGCTGGTATTGATGATGTTAGCTGGTGTTGATGATGTTAGCTGGTATTGATGTTAGCTGGTGTTGATGATGTTAGCTGGTATTGATGATGTTAGCTGGTATTGGTGATGTTAGCTGGTATTGGTGATGTTAGCTGGTGTTGATGATGTTAGCTGGTGTTGGTGATGTTAGCTGGTATTGGTGATGTTAGCTGGTGTTGATGATGTTAGCTGGTATTGATGATGTTAGCTGGTATTGACGATGTTAGCTGGTGTTGATGTTAGCTGGTATTGACGATGTTAGCTAGTATTGACGATGTTAGCTGGTGTTGATGATGTTAGCTGGTGTTGATGATGTTAGCTGGTGATGATGTTAGCTGGTGTTGATGATGTTAGCTGGTATTGATGATGTTAGCTGGTATTGATGATGTTAGCTGGTGTTGATGATGTTAGCTGGTGTTGATGATGTTAGCTGGTGTTGATGATGTTAGCTGGTATTGATGATGTTAGCTAGTATTGACGATGTTAGCTGGTGTTGATGATGTTAGCTGGTATTGATGATGTTAGCTGGTGTTGATGATGTTAGCTGGTGTTGATTATGTTAGCTGGTATTGGTGATGTTAGCTAGTATTGACGATGTTAGCTGGTGTTGATGATGTTAGCTGGTGTTGATGATGTTAGCTGGTGTTGATGATGTTAGCTGGTATTGATGATGTTAGCTGGTGTTGATGATGTTAGCTGGTGTTGGTGATGTTAGCTAGTATTGATGATGTTAGCTGGTATTGATGATGTTAGCTGGTGTTGATGATGTTAGCTGGTGTTGGTGATGTTAGCTGGTATTGATGATGTTAGCTGGTATTGATGATGTTAGCTGGTGTTGATGATGTTAGCTGGTATTGGTGATGTTAGCTAGTATTGATGATGTTAGCTGGTGATGATGTTAGCTGGTGTTGATGATGTTAGCTGGTGTTGGTGATGATGTTAGCTGGTGTTGATGATGTTAGCTGGTATTGGTGATGTTAGCTGGTGTTGGTGATGTTAGCTGGTATTGGTGATGTTAGCTGGTATTGATGATGTTAGCTGGTATTGATGATGTTAGCTGGTATTGGTGATGTTAGCTAGTATTGACGATGTTAGCTGGTATTGGTGATGTTAGCTGGTGTCGATGATGTTAGCTAGTATTGACGATGTTAGCTGGTATTGATGATGTTAGCTGGTGTTGACGATGTTAGCTGGTGATGATGTTAGCTGGTGTTGATGATGTTAGCTGGTATTGATGATGTTAGCTGGTATTGATGATGTTAGCTGGTGTTGATGATGTTAGCTGGTGTTGATGATGTTAGCTGGTGTTGATGATGTTAGCTGGTATTGATGATGTTAGCTAGTATTGACGATGTTAGCTGGTGTTGATGATGTTAGCTGGTATTGATGATGTTAGCTGGTGTTGATGATGTTAGCTGGTGTTGATGATGTTAGCTGGTATTGGTGATGTTAGCTAGTATTGACGATGTTAGCTGGTGTTGATGATGTTAGCTGGTGTTGATGATGTTAGCTGGTGTTGATGATGTTAGCTGGTATTGATGATGTTAGCTGGTGTTGATGATGTTAGCTGGTGTTGGTGATGTTAGCTAGTATTGATGATGTTAGCTGGTATTGATGATGTTAGCTGGTGTTGATGATGTTAGCTGGTGTTGGTGATGTTAGCTGGTATTGATGATGTTAGCTGGTATTGATGATGTTAGCTGGTGTTGATGATGTTAGCTGGTATTGGTGATGTTAGCTAGTATTGATGATGTTAGCTGGTGATGATGTTAGCTGGTGTTGATGATGTTAGCTGGTGTTGGTGATGATGTTAGCTGGTGTTGATGATGTTAGCTGGTGTTGATGATGTTAGCTGGTGTTGATGATGTTAGCTGGTGTTGATGATGTTAGCTGGTATTGACGATGTTAGCTGGTGTTGATGATGTTAGCTGGTGTTGATGATGTTAGCTGGTATTGATGATGTTAGCTGGTATTGATGATGTTAGCTGGTGTTGATGATGTTAGCTGGTATTGATGTTAGCTGGTGTTGATGATGTTAGCTGGTATTGATGATGTTAGCTGGTATTGGTGATGTTAGCTGGTATTGGTGATGTTAGCTGGTGTTGATGATGTTAGCTGGTGTTGGTGATGTTAGCTGGTATTGGTGATGTTAGCTGGTGTTGATGATGTTAGCTGGTATTGATGATGTTAGCTGGTATTGACGATGTTAGCTGGTGTTGATGTTAGCTGGTATTGACGATGTTAGCTGGTATTGATGATGTTAGCTAGTATTGACGATGTTAGCTGGTGTTGATGATGTTAGCTGGTGTTGATGATGTTAGCTGGTGATGATGTTAGCTGGTGTTGATGATGTTAGCTGGTATTGATGATGTTAGCTGGTGTTGATGATGTTAGCAGGTGTTGATGATGTTAGCTGGTGTTGATGATGTTAGCTGGTATTGATGATGTTAGCTAGTATTGACGATGTTAGCTGGTGTTGATGATGTTAGCTGGTGTTGATGATGTTAGCTGGTGTTGATGATGTTAGCTGGTATTGATGATGTTAGCTGGTGTTGATGATGTTAGCTGGTGTTGGTGATGTTAGCTAGTATTGATGATGTTAGCTGGTATTGATGATGTTAGCTGGTGTTGATGATGTTAGCTGGTGTTGGTGATGTTAGCTGGTATTGATGATGTTAGCTGATATTAACGTTAGCTGGTATTGGTGATGTTAGCTGGTGTTGATGATGTTAGCTAGTATTGACGATGTTAGCTGGTATTGGTGATGTTAGCTGGTATTGATGATGTTAGCTGGTATTGATGATGTTAGCTGGTATTGATGATGTTAGCTGGTGTTGATGATGTTAGCTGGTGTTGATGATGTTAGCTGGTGTTGATGATGTTAGCTGGTATTGATGATGTTAGCTGGTGTTGATGATGTTAGCTGGTGTTGGTGATGTTAGCTAGTATTGATGATGTTAGCTGGTATTGATGATGTTAGCTGGTGTTGATGATGTTAGCTGGTGTTGGTGATGTTAGCTGGTATTGATGATGTTAGCTGATATTAACGTTAGCTGGTATTGGTGATGTTAGCTGGTGTTGATGATGTTAGCTAGTATTGACGATGTTAGCTGGTATTGGTGATGTTAGCTGGTATTGATGATGTTAGCTGGTATTGATGATGTTAGCTGGTATTGATGATGTTAGCTGGTGTTGATGATGTTAGCTGGTATTGACGATGTTAGCTGGTATTGATGATGTTAGCTGGTGTTGGTGATGTTAGCTGGTATTGGTGATGTTAGCTGGTATTGATGATGTTAGCTGGTGTTGATGATGTTAGCTGGTATTGATGATGTTAGCTGGTGTTGATGATGTTAGCTGGTATTGACGATGTTAGCTGGTATTGATGATGTTAGCTGGTGTTGACGATGTTAGCTGGTATTGATGATGTTAGCTGGTGTTGACGATGTTGTTGCTACTCGCGACTGCTTTTCCAGGTTTGCTCCTACCTAGATTTATTGAACTTCGAGTCCTGCCTGCGGCTGCCTTGGCAGGGCCAGAGACCCAAATTATTTCGCGGGGCCTCGTACAGCCCGTGGGCCGGACGTTCCCCACCCCTGGTTGACGAACTCGCGTCTTGAGGACTGCTGTTTGTTGTTGTTGTGTTTAGTTTGTCCTCCTGCACCATTTGCACCTCCGATGGGCACGGTTGGCCACGTACGGCGCGAAAGAAGTTCCACACAGACGACTTGAGGATCACATTGATGATGGTGATGATGATGGTGGTGGTGGTGGTTGGCGGCGGTGGTGGTGTCGATGATCGTGGTGGTGGTGGTGATGGTGGTGATGGTTGCGGTGGTCCCGATCGTGATGATGACGATGATGACAGTGATGGTGATGATGGTGGTGTCAGTGACAGTGATGGTGATGTTGGTGGTCTCGATGATAGTGATGGTTATGGTTGTGGTGGTGTCGATGGTAGTGATGGCGATGATGACAGTGATGGTGATGATGGTGGTGTCAGTGACAGTGATGGTGATGTTGGTGGTCTCGATGATAGTGATGGTGATGGTTGTGGTGGTGTCGATGGTAGTGATGGCGATGATGGTAGTGATGGCGATGATGGTGTTGTCGATGATAGTGATGGTGATGTTGGCGGTGTCGATGATAGTGATGGTGATGGCTGTGGTGGTGTCGATGGTAGTGATGGCGATGATGGTAGTGATGGCGATGATGGTGTTGTCAATGATAGTGATGGTGATGGCTGTGGTGGTGTCGATGGTAGTGATGGCGATGATGGTAGTGATGGCGATGATGGTGTCGATGATAGTGATGGCGATGATGGTGGTGTTGATGATAGTGATGGCTGTGGTGGTGTCGATGGTAGTGATGGCGATGATGGTGTTGTCAATGATAGTGATGGTGATGTTGGCGGTGTCGATGATAGTGATGGTGATGGCTGTGGTGGTGTCGATGGTAGTGATGGCGATGATGGTAGTGATGGCGATGATGGTGTTGTCAATGATAATGATGGTGGTGTTGATGATAGTGATGGCTGTGGTGGTGTCGATGGTAGTGATGGCGATGATGGTAGTGATGGCGATGATGGTGTTGTCAATGATAGTGATGGCGATGTTGGTGTTGTCAATGATAGTGATGGCGATGTTGGTGATGTCGATAGGGATAGTGATGATGATGATGATGATAGTGATGGCGATGATGGTGATTATGAAGGTGTCAATGATAAATGATGGAGATGATGATGATGATGATGATGGTGACGTTGTTGATATTGACGACGGTGATGATGGTGTCGATGGCAGTGACGATAATGAGGACGGTGACATCGTCAATTTCTGACGATCGCGATGGCGGTGTCAATGATGGACACCTCCCCTCCTCCCCTCCTCCTCTCTCCTCGTCCTCTCTCCTCGTCCTCCGCTCATTCTCTCCCCCCAGCCAGGGCACCATGGCGACCCGTGCCTTAGCGACCGTCGCCGTGGCCTTCGCCGTCGCCGTGGCGACCACCTCCTGCTCCGCCGGAAGCGCCACGGCAACCGCTACGGGCGCGGAGAGAAATCGATCGGCGGCGGCGACGTCGCCGACGCCGTCGACGACGCCTGCCGCCGCCGCCGACGATGGAGGCACGAGAGGAGGGGGTGGCGGAGGGCTGCCGAAGCAGGCCGCGGCCGTGGCCGCGGCCGTGGCCGTGGCCGCGGCCGCGGCGGCTGCGGCCGCGGCCGCCGTGGCGCTGGCTTTGTCCCGCCGGGGCCGCCGGCTCCTCCTGCGGTGCCGCCGGCCCCACGCCGTCTCGGGCGGCCGCTACGTCGCCCCGGGCGGCGGGGCTTGCGGAGGCCGAGGGGTCGGCGAGCTCCTGAGCGGAGGCGACGGCGACGGAGACGACGGAGACGACGGAGACGACGACAGAGACGGAGACGCCGGAGCGCGAGGCGGCAAGGAACCGGCGTCGGCATCGGCGTCGGCATCGGCATCGTGTGCTTCTTCCCCTGGCGCCGTGGCCTCGTCCGCCCCTGATTATGGCTCCTCGCGGCCGCCCGCCGATCCGGGCAGGGTGGAGAACGGAGGCTGTCATGGCGGCGGCGGCGGCGGCGTCCCTGCCGCTCGGCAGCCGACGCCGGAGAAGCGTTCGGCGGCAGAGATGGCGAGGATGACGGAGATCATGGCGGCCGTGGCCAAGAAAGCCGCGCAACTGGCGGACAAGGAGGACGAGGACGAGGGCGGCGGCGGTGTTGTTGTTGTTGTTGCCACGGAGATGGCGGCGGAGGCGGCGGAGGCGGCGGCGGCGACGACGGCCAAACCGCTGAAGCCCCAGAGGGAGATTGACATCACGCGCAACAAGATGGCCGAGTGCATGAAGATGGCGGCGACGAAGAAGAGGAAGGGAGGCGGGGCGGCGGGGCCGGCCGTGGGCGGCGGAGCGGCAGGCGGAGGAGGAGGAGGAGGCGGTGGTGAAGGCGGAGGAGGTGGTGGTGAAGGCGGAGGAGGAGGCGGTGAAGGCGGAGGAGGTGGTGGTGAAGGCGGAGGACGAGGTGGTGAAGGCGGAGGAGGTGGTGGTGAAGGCGGAGGAGGAGGTGGTGAAGGCGGCGGACTGGCAGGCGGAGGAGGAGGCGGTGAAGGCGGAGGAGGAGGCGGTGAAGGCGGCGGACCGGCAGGCGGAGCAGGTGGTGGTGAAGGCGGAGGACGAGGTGGTGAAGGCGGAGGAGGAGGTGGTGAAGGCGGAGGAGGTGGTGGTGAAGGCGGAGGAGGTGGTGGTGAAGGCGGAGGAGGAGGTGGTGAAGGCGGAGGAGGAGGTGGTGAAGGCGGCGGACTGGCAGGCGGAGGAGGAGGCGGTGAAGGCGGCGGACCGGCAGGCGGAGCAGGTGGTGGTGAAGGCGGAGGAGGAGGTGGTGAAGGCGGAGGAGGAGGAGGCGGTGAAGGCCGCGGAGGAGGCGGAGGAGGCGGTGGTGAAGGCGGAGGAGGAGGAGGCGGTGAAGGAGGAGGAGGCGGTGAAGGAGGAGGCGGAGCAGGAGGAGGAGGCGGTGAAGGAGGAGGCGGAGCAGGAGGAGGAGGCGGTGAAGGAGGAGGCGGTGAAGGAGGAGGCGGTGAAGGAGGAGGAGGAGCGATCGAGTCGATGACGCCCAAGGTGGCGGCCACGGTCGAGGAGGAGGAGGAGAAAAATAAAATGGCGGAGGCGGGAAAGAAAATGGCCGCAGAGGAGGGAATGGAGATGGTGGTGGCGGGTGAGTCTGAAAACGTCAGCAAGATGGCCGTGGCTCCTGCAGCCGCAGCCGGGAGCTGTGCGGGAGGCCCGGCGGCCTCGCGAGCGGGGGCCGCCGGAGCGGCCGCCCAGGAGGGGATGGAGATGGGCCTCCTGGCGCTGGTGTCGTGAGCAACGGGACGCTTGGGGCCCTCGACGCTGACCCAACGTCGGGTGGCAACGTTGGCCCGACGTTGGGACGAACGGTTTTGGGGCAAAGCGTTACCACGTGGGCCGGAAATCGGAACGGGGGGTGGGGTGGGGGGTGGGGGGGCCACGTGGAGCTCCTCAGGGCAGTGCGCTCGCAAAAAAAGAAAAAACCACTGCACCGCCTTACACTGGCTACCAAATCTGATGCTCATCCAGTCTACCAAAAATCCTTTAAGTGGCTTATCCGAGGCTCGTTCCGCCTATGCAGTCGACCAAAATCCGGCGGCAACGCTGATGCAATCTTACCGACTCTTTAAAGTGGCGTCTGGCCGCTTTGTTTTAACGAATGTAAGTGGTGTAACTCCATATATCCCCATATCCCCATATATCCCCATACCTCCACCTCCACCCCCCCAAAATGCTTTTGCAATCTCCCAAGAGTCGCCGAGAGTAGAGACGACGTTTTTATTTTTTTATTTCTAAAAAAAAACAGAGTTTCCCCGCTCATATCCAGCGGCGCTTCCGACGACGACGCTTATCCGTTGCTCCAAATGCAATCGGTGTGCCGCTTATGCAGTCTACCAAGTGTGTGTGTGTAGCGTTGACCTCGCGCGCGCGCTTATCTGGTGTATCATTTCCAATCGGTGTATGCTACCCATTGCTTATGCAGTCTACGAAGTGTACAGTGTTGAAGGGTTTACTATTGTTATCTAGTGTAACAATTCTATAGGTTGTAGACCATAATGCTTATCCGGTGTACCAATAGCAATCTGTATAGCACCGTTTTTGCTGATGCAGTCTACACAATATACAATGTTACGTAAAAATTGTACAGTTCTTATTTAGTGTAGTAATTCTACAGACTAGGCCGTACACGCTTATCTGGTGTACCAATTCCAATCAATCGAGGTATCACACTCATTGCTTATGCAGTCTACCAAGTGTACACGATGTTAAAACGTTTACCGTTCTTATCGAGTGTAGCAATTCTACAGATTATAGACCATGTGCACTTATCCGGTGTACCAATTCCAATCTGTGTGGCACACTCATTGCTTATGCAGTCTACCAAGTGTACACGATGTTAAAACGTTTACCGTTCTTATCGAGTGTAGCAATTCTACAGATTATAGACCATGTGCACTTATCCGGTGTACCAATTCCAATCTGTGTGGCACACTCATTGCTTATGCAGTCTACCAAGTGTACACGATGTTAAAACGTTTACCGTTCTTATCGAGTGTAGCAATTTTACAGATTATAGACCATGCGCACTTATTCGGTGTACCAATTCCAATCTGTAGCACCCTCATTGCTTATGCGGTCTAAAATATTTAAAAAGTGTAGTTCTTTTCTAGTGCATCAATTCTACAGACTAAACCGTAAACGCTTATCTGGTGTATTAATTCCAATCGAGGTATCACACTCATTGCTTATACAGTCTACCAAGTGTACACGATGTTAAAACGTTTACCGTTCTTATCGAGTGTAGCAATTCTACAGGTTATGGACCTTGTGCACTTATCCGGTGTGCCAATTCCAATCTGTGGGAACCTCATTGCTTATTCGGTCTACACAATGTACAATGTTTAAAAGTTTAGTTCTTATCTAGTGTAACAATTCTACAGACTAGACCGTACACGCTTATCTGGTGTACCAAATGCAATCGGGGGATCACACCCATTGCTTATGCAGTCTACCAAGTCTACGAAGTATATACAATGTTTAAAAGTGTTCCAATCTTATCTAGTGTAGAAATTATACAGGCTGTCAGTCATACACGCGTATCCGGTATACCAAATATAATCCGTATGACACTCGTTGCTTATGCAGTCTACCAAGTGTACACAATGTTTAAAATTTTACCGTTCTTATCTAGTGTAGCAATTGTACAAGTTGTAGACTGCGCTTATCCGGAATACCAAATACAATTTGTATGACACCTGTTGCTTATGCAGTCTACCAAGTGTACAATGTTAAAGAGTTTACTGTTCAATTCACAGGGTCTCTGTGTGAGTGAGTCTGTGGGTCTCTGTGTGAGTGAGTCTGTGGGTCTCTGTGTGGTGAGTCTGTGGGTCTCTGTGTGAGTGAGTCTGTGGGTCTCTGTGTGAGTGAGTCTGTGGGTCTCTGTGTGAGTGAGTCTGTGGGTCTCTGTGTGAGTGAGTCTGTGGGTCTCTGTGTGAGTGGTGAGTCTCTGTGTGAGTGAGTCTGTGGGTCTCTGTGTGAGTCTGTGGGTCTATGTGTGAGTGAGTCTGTGGGTCTCTGTGTGAGTGAGTCTGTGGGTCTCTGTGTGAGTGAGTCTGTGGGTCTCTGTGTGAGTGGTGAGTCTCTGTGTGAGTGAGTCTGTGGGTCTCTGTGTGAGTCTGTGGGTCTATGTGTGAGTGAGTCTGTGGGTCTCTGTGTGAGTGGTGAGTCTGTGGGTCTCTGTGTGAGTCTGTAGGTCTCTGTGTGAGTGAGTCTGTGGGTCTCTGTGTGAGTGGTGAGTCTGTGGGTCTCTGTGTGAGTGAGGCTGTGGGTCTCTGTGTGAGTCTGTGGGTCTCTGTGTGGTGAGTCTGTGGGTCTCTGTGTGAGTGAGTCTGTGGGTCTCTGTGTGAGTGAGTCTGTGGGTCTCTGTGTGGTGAGTCTGTGGGTCTCTGTGTGAGTGAGTCTGTGGGTCTCTGTGTGGTGAGTCTGTGGGTTTCTGTGTGAGTGAGTCTATGGGTCTCTGTGTGAGTGAGTCTGTGGGTCTCTGTGTGAGTGAGTCTGTGGGTCTCTGTATGAGTGAGTCTGTGGGTCTCTGTGTGGTGAGTCTGTGGGTCTCTGTGTGGTGAGTCTGTGGGTCTCTGTGTGAGTGAGTCTGTGGGTCTCTGTGTGAGTGAGTTTGTGGGTCTCTGTGTGAGTGAGTCTGTGGGTCTCTGTGTGGTGAGTCTGTGGGTCTCTGTGTGGTGAGTCTGTGGGTCTCTGTGTGAGTGAGTCTGTGGGTCTCTGTGTGAGTGAGTCTGTGGGTCTCTGTGTGGTGAGTCTGTGGGTCTCTGTGTGAGTGAGTCTGTGGGTCTCTGTGTGGTGAGTCTGTGAGTCTCTGTGTGAGTGAGTCTGTGGGTCTCTGTGTGAGTGAGTCTGTGGGTCTCTGTGTGAGTGAGTCTGTGGGTCTCTGTGTGAGTGAGTCTGTGGGTCTCTGTGTGAGTGGTGAGTCTGTGGGTCTCTGTGTGAGTCTGTGGGTCTCTGTGTGAGTCTGTAGGTCTCTGTGTGAGTCTGTAGGTCTCTGTGTGGTGAGTCTGTGGGTCTCTGTGTGAGTCTGTAAGTCTCTGTATCAGTGTGGGTCTCTGTGTGAGTGAGTCTGTGGGTCTCTGTGTGAGTCTGTGGGTCTCTGTGTGAGTGAGTCTGTGGGTCTCTGTGTGAGTCTGTAGGTCTCTGTGTGAGTGAGTCTGTGGGTCTCTGTGTGAGTCTGTGGGTCTCTGTGTGAGTGAGTCTGTGGGTCTCTGTGTGAGTCTGTAGGTCTCTGTGTGAGTGAGTCTGTGGGTCTCTGTGTGAGTCTGTGGGTCCCTGTGTGGTGAGTCTGTGGGTCTCTGTGTGACTCTGTGGGTCTCTGTGTGGTGAGTCTGTGGGCTCTGTGTGGTGAGTCTGTGGGTCTCTGTGTGAGTCTGTGGGTCTCTGTGTGAGTGAGTCTGTGGGTCTCTGTGTGAGTCTGTGGGTCTCTGTGTGGTGAGTCTGTGGGTCTCTGTGTGGTGAGTCTGTGGGTCTCTGTGTGAGTCTGTAGGTCTCTGTGTGAGTGAGTCTGTGGGTCTCTGTGTGGTGAGTCTGTGGGTCTCTGTGTGGTGAGTCTGTGGGTCTCTGTGTGAGTGAGTCGGTGGGTCTCTGTGTGAGTGAGTCTGTGGGTCTCTGTGTGAGTGAGTCTGTGGGTCTCTGTGTGGTGAGTCTGTGGGTCTCTGTGTGAGTGAGTCTGTAGGTCTCTGTGTGAGTGAGTCTGTAGGTCTCTGTGTGAGTGAGTCTGTGGGTCTCTGTGTGAGTCTGTGGGTCTCTGTGTGAGTGAGTCTGTGGGTCTCTGTGTGAGCGAGTCTGTGAGTCTCTGTGTCAGTGTGGGTCTCTGTGTGAGTGAGTCTGTGGGTCTCTGTGTGAGTGAGTCTGTGGGTCTCTGTGTGGTGAGTCTGTGGGTCTCTGTGTGGTGAGTCTGTGGGTCTCTGTGTGGTGAGTCTGTGGGTCTCTGTGTGGTGAGTCTGTGGGTCTCTGTGTGGTGAGTCTGAGGGTCTCTGTGTGGTGAGTCTGTGGGTCTCTGTGTGGTGAGTCTGTGGGTCTCTGTGTGGTGAGTCTGTGGGTCTCTGTGTGGTGAGTCTGTGGGTCTCTGTGTGAGTGAGTCTGTAGGTCTCTGTGTGAGTGAGTCTGTGGGTCTCTGTGTGAGTCTGTGGGTCTCTGTGTGAGTGAGTCTGTGGGTCTCTGTGTGAGTCTGTGGGTCTCTGTGTGAGTGAGTCTGTGGGTCTCTGTGTGAGTGAGTCTGTGGGTCTCTGTGTGAGTGAGTCTGTGGGTCTCTGTGTGGTGAGTCTGTGGGTCTCTGTGTGGTGAGTCTGTGGGTCTCTGTGTGAGTGAGTCTGTGGGTCTCTGTGTGAGTGAGTCTGTGGGTCTCTGTGTGAGTGAGTCTGTGGGTCTCTGTGTGGTGAGTCTGTGGGTCTCTGTGTGGTGAGTCTGTGGGTCTCTGTGTGAGTGAGTCGGTGGGTCTCTGTGTGAGTGAGTCTGTGGGTCTCTGTGTGGTGAGTCTGTGGGTCTCTGTGTGGTGAGTCTGTGGGTCTCTGTGTGGTGAGTCTGTGGGTCTCTGTGTGGTGAGTCTGTGGGTCTCTGTGTGGTGAGTCTGTGGGTCTCTGTGTGAGTGAGTCTGTGGGTCTCTGTGTGAGTGAGTCTGTGGGTCTCTGTGTGAGTCTGTGGGTCTCTGTGTGAGTGAGTCTGTGGGTCTCTGTGTGAGTCTGTGGGTCTCTGTGTGAGTGAGTCTGTGGGTCTCTGTGTGAGTGAGTCTGTGGGTCTCTGTGTGAGTGAGTCTGTGGGTCTCTGTGTGAGTGAGTCTGTGGGTCTCTGTGTGGTGAGTCTGTGGGTCTCTGTGTGGTGAGTCTGTGGGTCTCTGTGTGGTGAGTCTGTGGGTCTCTGTGTGAGTGAGTCGGTGGGTCTCTGTGTGAGTGAGTCTGTGGGTCTCTGTGTGAGTGAGTCTGTGGGTCTCTGTGTGGTGAGTCTGTGGGTCTCTGTGTGGTGAGTCTGTGGGTCTCTGTGTGGTGAGTCTGTGGGTCTCTGTGTGGTGAGTCTGTGGGTCTCTGTGTGGTGAGTCTGTGGGTCTCTGTGTGAGTGAGTCTGTAGGTCTCTGTGTGAGTGAGTCTGTGGGTCTCTGTGTGAGTCTGTGGGTCTCTGTGTGAGTGAGTCTGTGGGTCTCTGTGTGAGTCTGTGGGTCTCTGTGTGAGTGAGTCTGTGGGTCTCTGTGTGAGTGAGTCTGTGGGTCTCTGTGTGAGTGAGTCTGTGGGTCTCTGTGTGGTGAGTCTGTGGGTCTCTGTGTGGTGAGTCTGTGGGTCTCTGTGTGAGTGAGTCTGTGGGTCTCTGTGTGAGTGAGTCTGTGGGTCTCTGTGTGGTGAGTCTGTGGGTCTCTGTGTGGTGAGTCTGTGGGTCTCTGTGTGGTGAGTCTGTGGGTCTCTGTGTGAGTGAGTCGGTGGGTCTCTGTGTGAGTGAGTCTGTGGGTCTCTGTGTGGTGAGTCTGTGGGTCTCTGTGTGGTGAGTCTGTGGGTCTCTGTGTGGTGAGTCTGTGGGTCTCTGTGTGGTGAGTCTGTGGGTCTCTGTGTGGTGAGTCTGTGGGTCTCTGTGTGAGTGAGTCTGTAGGTCTCTGTGTGAGTGAGTCTGTGGGTCTCTGTGTGAGTCTGTGGGTCTCTGTGTGAGTGAGTCTGTGGGTCTCTGTGTGAGTCTGTGGGTCTCTGTGTGAGTGAGTCTGTGGGTCTCTGTGTGAGTGAGTCTGTGGGTCTCTGTGTGAGTGAGTCTGTGGGTCTCTGTGTGAGTGAGTCTGTAGGTCTCTGTGTGAGTGAGTCTGTGGGTCTCTGTGTGAGTCTGTGGGTCTCTGTGTGAGTGAGTCTGTGGGTCTCTGTGTGAGTGAATCTGTGAGTCTCTGTGTGAGTGAGTCTGTGGGTCTCTGTGTGAGCGAGTCTGTGGGTCTCTGTGTGAGTGAGTCTGTGGGTCTCTGTGTGAGTGAGTCTGTGGGTCTCTGTGTGGTGAGTCTGTGGGTCTCTGTGTGAGTGAGTCTGTAGGTCTCTGTGTGAGTGAGTCTGTAGGTCTCTGTGTGAGTGAGTCTGTGGGTCTCTGTGTGAGTCTGTGGGTCTCTGTGTGAGTGAGTCTGTGGGTCTCTGTGTGAGCGAGTCTGTGAGTCTCTGTGTCAGTGTGGGTCTCTGTGTGAGTGAGTCTGTGGGTCTCTGTGTGAGTGAGTCTGTGGGTCTCTGTGTGAGTGAGTCTGTGGGTCTCTGTGTGGTGAGTCTGTGGGTCTCTGTGTGGTGAGTCTGTGGGTCTCTGTGTGGTGAGTCTGTGGGTCTCTGTGTGAGTGAGTCGGTGGGTCTCTGTGTGAGTGAGTCTGTGGGTCTCTGTGTGAGTGAGTCTGTGGGTCTCTGTGTGGTGAGTCTGTGGGTCTCTGTGTGGTGAGTCTGTGGGTCTCTGTGTGGTGAGTCTGTGGGTCTCTGTGTGGTGAGTCTGTTGGTCTCTGTGTGGTGAGTCTGTGGGTCTCTGTGTGAGTGAGTCTGTAGGTCTCTGTGTGAGTGAGTCTGTGGGTCTCTGTGTGAGTCTGTGGGTCTCTGTGTGAGTGAGTCTGTGGGTCTCTGTGTGAGTCTGTGGGTCTCTGTGTGAGTGAGTCTGTGGGTCTCTGTGTGAGTGAGTCTGTGGGTCTCTGTGTGAGTGAGTCTGTGGGTCTCTGTGTGAGTGAGTCTGTAGGTCTCTGTGTGAGTGAGTCTGTGGGTCTCTGTGTGAGTCTGTGGGTCTCTGTGTGAGTGAGTCTGTGGGTCTCTGTGTGAGTGAATCTGTGAGTCTCTGTGTGAGTGAGTCTGTGGGTCTCTGTGTGAGCGAGTCTGTGGGTCTCTGTGTGAGTGAGTCTGTGGGTCTCTGTGTGAGTGAGTCTGTAGGTATCTGTGTGAGTGAGTCTGTGATTCTCTGTGTGAGTGTGAGTCTCTGTGTGAGTGAGTCTGTGGGTCTCTGTGTGAGTGAGTCTGTGGGTCTCTGTGTGAGTGAGTCTGTGGGTCTCTGTGTGGTGAGTCTGTGGGTCTCTGTGTGAGTGAGTCTGTGGGTCTCTGTGTGAGTGAGTCTGTGGGTCTCTGTGTGAGTGAGTCTGTGGGTCTCTGTGTGGTGAGTCTGTGGGTCTCTGTGTGAGTGAGTCTGTGGGTCTCTGTGTGAGTGAGTCTGTGGGTCTCTGTGTGACTCTGTGGGTCTCTGTGTGAGTGAGTCTGTGGGTCTCTGTGTGAGTGAGTCTGCAGGTCTCTGTGTGAGTCTGTGGGTCTCAGTGTGGTGAGTCTGTGGGTCTCTGTGTGAGTGAGTCTGTGGGTCTCTGTGTGAGTGAGTCTGTGGGTCTCTGTGTGAGTCTATGGGTCTCTGTGTGAGTGAGTCTGTGGGTCTCTGCGTGAGTGAGTCTATGGGTCTCTGTGTGAGTGAGTCTGTGGGTCTCTGTGTGAGTGAGTCTGTGGGTCTCTGTGGTGAGTCTGTGGGTCTCTGTGTGGTGAGTCTGTGGGTCTCTGTGTGAGTCTGTGGGTCTCTGTGTGAGTCTGTGGGTCTCTGTGTGAGTGAGTCTGTGGGTCTCTGTGTGAGTCTGTGGGTCTCTGTATGAGTGAGTCTGTGGGTCTCTGTGTGAGTGAGTCTGTGGGTCTCTGTGTGAGTCTGTGGGTCTCTGTGTGAGTGAGTCTGTGGGTCTCTGTGTGAGTCTGTGGGTCTCTGTGTGAGTGAGTCTGTGGGTCTCTGTGTGAGTGAGTCTATGGGTCTCTGTGTGGTGAGTCTGTGGGTCTCTGTGTGAGTGAGTCTGTGGGTCTCTGTGTGAGTCTGTGGGTCTCTGTGTGGTGAGTCTGTGGGTCTCTGTGTGAGTGAGTCTGTGGGTCTCTGTGTGAGTGAGTCTGTGAGTCTCTGTGTGGTGAGTCTGTGGGTCTCTGTGTGAGTGAGTCTGTGGGTCTCTGTGTGGTGAGTCTGTGGGTTTCTGTGTGAGTGAGTCTGTGGGTCTCTGTGTGAGTGAGTCTGTGGGTCTCTGTGTGAGTGAGTTTGTGGGTCTCTGTGTGAGTGAGTCTGTGGGTCTCTGTGTGGTGAGTCTGTGGGTCTCTGTGTGGTGAGTCTGTGGGTCTCTGTGTGAGTGAGTCTGTGGGTCTCTGTGTGAGTGAGTCTGTGGGTCTCTGTGTGGTGAGTCTGTGGGTCTCTGTGTGAGTGAGTCTGTGGGTCTCTGTGTGGTGAGTCTGTGAGTCTCTGTGTGAGTGAGTCTGTGGGTCTCTGTGTGAGTGAGTCTGTGGGTCTCTGTGTGAGTGAGTCTGTGGGTCTCTGTGTGAGTGAGTCTGTGGGTCTCTGTGTGAGTGGTGAGTCTGTGGGTCTCTGTGTGAGTCTGTGGGTCTCTGTGTGAGTCTGTAGGTCTCTGTGTGAGTCTGTAGGTCTCTGTGTGGTGAGTCTGTGGGTCTCTGTGTGGTGAGTCTGTGGGTCTCTGTGTGAGTCTGTAGGTCTCTGTGTGAGTGAGTCTGTGGGTCTCTGTGTGGTGAGTCTGTGGGTCTCTGTGTGGTGAGTCTGTGGGTCTCTGTGTGAGTGAGTCGGTGGGTCTCTGTGTGAGTGAGTCTTTGGGTCTCTGTGTGAGTGAGTCTGTGGGTCTCTGTGTGGTGAGTCTGTGGGTCTCTGTGTGAGTGAGTCTGTAGGTCTCTGTGTGAGTGAGTCTGTAGGTCTCTGTGTGAGTGAGTCTGTGGGTCTCTGTGTGAGTCTGTGGGTCTCTGTGTGAGTGAGTCTGTGGGTCTCTGTGTGAGCGAGTCTGTGAGTCTCTGTGTCAGTGTGGGTCTCTGTGTGAGTGAGTCTGTGGGTCTCTGTGTGAGTGAGTCTGTGGGTCTCTGTCTGAGTGAGTCTGTGGGTCTCTGTGTGAGTGAGTCTGTGGGTCTCTGTGTGGTGAGTCTGTGGGTCTCTGTGTGGTGAGTCTGTGGGTCTCTGTGTGGTGAGTCTGTGGGTCTCTGTGTGAGTGAGTCGGTGGGTCTCTGTGTGAGTGAGTCTGTGGGTCTCTGTGTGAGTGAGTCTGTGGGTCTCTGTGTGGTGAGTCTGTGGGTCTCTGTGTGGTGAGTCTGTGGGTCTCTGTGTGGTGAGTCTGTGGTTCTCTGTGTGAGTGAGTCTGTAGGTCTCTGTCTGAGTGAGTCTGTGGGTCTCTGTGTGAGTCTGTGGGTCTCTGTGTGAGTGAGTCTGTGGGTCTCTGTGTGAGTCTGTGGGTCTCTGTGTGAGTGAGTCTGTGGGTCTCTGTGTGAGTGAGTCTGTGGGTCTCTGTGTGAGTGAGTCTGTGGGTCTCTGTGTGAGTGAGTCTGTGGGTCTCTGTGTGAGTGAGTCTGTGGGTCTCTGTGTGAGTGAGTCTGTGGGTCTCTGTGTGGTGAGTCTGTGGGTCTCTGTGTGGTGAGTCTGTGGGTCTCTGTGTGAGTGAGTCTGTGGGTCTCTGTGTGACTCTGTGGGTCTCTGTGTGAGTGAGTCTGTGGGTCTCTGTGTGAGTGAGTCTGTGGGTCTCTGTGTGAGTGAGTCTGCAGGTCTCTGTGTGAGTCTGTGGGTCTCAGTGTGGTGAGTCTGTGGGTCTCTGTGTGAGTGAGTCTGTGGGTCTCTGCGTGAGTGAGTCTATGGGTCTCTGTGTGAGTGAGTCTGTGGGTCTCTGTGTGAGTGAGTCTGTGGGTCTCTGTGTGAGTCTATGGGTCTCTGTGTGAGTGAGTCTGTGGGTCTCCGTGTGAGTGAGTCTGTGGGTCTCCATGTGAGTGAGTCTGTGGGTCTCTGTGTGAGTGAGTCTGTGGGTCTCTGTGTGAGTGAGTCTGTGGGTCTCTGTGTGAGTCTGTGGGTCTCTGTGTGAGTGAGTCTGTGGGTCTCTGTGTGAGTGAGTCTGTGGGTCTCTGTGTGAGTGAGTCTGTGGGTCTGTGTGAGTGAGTCTGTGGGTCTCTGTGTGAGTCTGTGGGTCTCTGTGTGAGTGAGTCTGTGGGTCTCTGTGTGAGTGAGTCTGTGGGTCTCTGTGTGGTGAGTCTGTGGGTCTCTGTGTGGTGAGTCTGTGGGTCTCTGTGTGAGTGAGTCTGTGGGTCTCTGCGTGAGTGAGTCTATGGGTCTCTGTGTGAGTGAGTCTGTGGGTCTCTGTGTGAGTGAGTCTGTGGGTCTCTGGTGAGTCTGTGGGTCTCTGTGTGAGTGGTGAGTCTGTGGGTCTCTGTGTGAGTCTGTGGGTCTCTGTGTGGTGAGTCTGTGGGTCTCTGTGTGAGTCTGTGGGTCTCTGTGTGAGTCTGTGGGTCTCTGTGTGAGTCTGTGGGTCTCTGTGTGAGTGAGTCTGTGGGTCTCTGTGTGAGTGAGTCTGTGGGTCTCTGTGTGAGTCTGTGGGTCTCTGTGTGAGTGAGTCTGTGGGTCTCTGTGTGAGTCTGTGGGTCTCTGTGTGAGTGAGTCTGTGGGTCTCTGTGTGAGTGAGTCTGTGGGTCTCTGTGTGGTGAGTCTGTGGGTCTCTGTGTGAGTGAGTCTGTGGGTCTCTGTGTGAGTGAGTCTGTGGGTCTCTGTGTGAGTGAGTCTGTGGGTCTCTGTGTGAGTGAGTCTGTGGGTCTCTGTGTGAGTGAGTCTGTGGGTCTCTGTGTGAGTGAGTCTGTGGGTCTCTGTGTGAGTGAGTCTGTGGGTCTCTGTGTGAGTCTGTGGGTCTCTGTGTGAGTGAGTCTGTGGGTCTATGTGTGAGTCTGTGGGTCTCTGTGTGAGTGAGTCTGTGGGTCTCTGTGTGAGTGAGTTTGCAGGTCTCTGTGTGAGTGAGTCTGTGGGTCTCTGTGTGAGTGAGTCTGTGGGTCTCTGTTTGAGTGAGTCTGTGGGTCTCTGTGTGAGTGAGTCTGTGGGTCTCTGTGTGGTGAGTCTGTGGGTCTCTGTGTGGTGAGTCTGTGGGTCTCTGTGTGAGTGAGTCTGTGGGTCTCTGTGTGAGTGAGTCTGTGGGTCTCTGTGTGAGTGAGTCTATGGGTCTCTGTGTGAGTGAGTCTGTGCGTCTCTGTGTGGTGAGTCTGTTAGAGGCTAAACGGGGGATCTTTGGCTGTGTCTGTGTGTAGGTGCTGCTAGTCGCTACTAACACAGCACTTGCCCCTACAGCCCTGTTAGAGGCTACACGGGGGATCTTTGGCTGTGTCTGTGTGTAGGTGCTGCTACTCGCTACTAACAGCACTTGCCCCTACAGCCTGTTAGAGGCTACACGGGGGATCTTTGGCTGTGTCTGTGTGTCTAGGTGCTGCTACTCGCTACTGACAGCACTTGCCCCTACAGCCTGTTAGAGGCTACACGGGGCAGCTTTGTCTGTGTGTGTGTAGGTGCTGCTACTCGCTACTGACAGCACTTGCCCCTACAGCCTGTTAGAGGCTACACGGGGGATCTTTGTCTGTGTAGGTGCTGCTACTCGCTACTAACACAGCACTTGCCCCTACAGCCTGTTAGAGGCTACACGGGGGATCTTTGTCTGTGTGTGTAGTTGCTGCTACTGACAGCACTTGCCCCTACAGCCTGTTAGAGGCTACACGGGGGACCTTTGTCTGTGTCTGTAGGTGCTGCTACTCGCTACTGACAGCACTTGCCCCCACAGCCTGTTAGAGGTTACACGGGGGATCTTTGGCTGTGTGTGTAGGTGCTGCTACTCGCTACTAACACAGCACTTGCCCCCACAGCCCTGTTAGAGGCTACACGGGGGATCTTTGTCTGTGTGTGTGTAGGTGCTGCTACTCGCTACTGACAGCACTTGCCCCTACAGCCCTGTTAGAGGCTACCTGGGGGATCTTTGTCTGTGTGTGTGTAGGTGCTTCCACTCGCTACTAACACAGCACTTGCCCCTACAGCCTGTTAGAGGCTACCTGGGGGAGCTTTGTCTGTCTGTGTGTGTAGGTGCTGCTACTCGCTATGACAGCACTTGCCCCTACAGCCCTGGTCGAGGCTACACGGGGAATCTTTGTCTTTGTTTGAGGAAATCCGTTGGTAAGAAATCTCGATGGTTTTTGACCGCTCGGCGGATTGGGGTGGGGTGGGTGGGTGGGGTGGTACAGAGGGGGTGGGTGGCCTGGCCCGGCCGCCTTTGTGTCCCCAGTGCCACGGACAGACACTCACTCATACACTCACTCATACACTCACTTATACACTCACTCATACACTCACTCACTCATACACTCACTCACTCATACACTCACTCATTCATACACTCTCTCATACACTCACTCATACACTCACTCACTCATACACTCACTCATACACTCACTCACTCACTCATACACTCACTCATAACTCACTCACACATACACTCACTCACTCATACACTCAATCACTGTTACACTCACTCACTCATACACTCACTCACTCACACACTCACTCATACACTCACTCACTCATACACTCACTCATTCACTCACTCATACACTCACTCATACACTCACTCATACACTCACTCACTCATACACTCACTCATACACTCACTGTTACACTCACTCATACACTCACTCACTCATACACTCACTCATACACTCACTCATACACTCACTCATACACTCACTCACACACTCACTCATACACTCATACACTCACTCATACACTCACTCACTCATACACTCACTCATAAACTCACTCACTCATACACTCACTTATACACTCACTCACTCATACACTCACTCACTCATACACTCACTCACTCATACACTCATTCATACACTCTCTCATACACTCACTCATACACTCACTCACTCATACACTCACTCACTCATACACTCACTCACTCACTCATACACTCACTCATAACTCACTCACACATACACTCACTCACTCATACACTCAATCACTGTTACACTCACTCACTCATACACTCACTCACACACTCACTCACTCATACACTGACTCACTCACACACTCACTCATACACTCACTCACTCATACACTCACTCATTCACTCACTCATACACTCACTCATACACTCACTCATACACTCACTCATACACTCACTCACTCATACACTCACTCATACACTCACTGTTACACTCACTCATACACTCACTCACTCATACACTCACTCATACACTCATTCACTCATACACTCACTCACACACTCACTCATACACTCACTCATACACTCACTCACTCACTCATACACTCACTCATACACTCACTCACTCACTCATACACTCACTCATACACTCACTCATACACTCACTCACTCATACACTCACTCATACACTCACTCACTCATACACTCACTCATACACTCACTCACTCATACACTCACTCACTCATACACTCACTCATACACTCACTCACTCACTCATACACTCACTCATAACTCACTCACACATACACTCACTCACTCATACACTCAATCACTGTTACACTCACTCACTCATACACTCACTCACTCACACACTCACTCATACACTCACTCACTCATACACTCACTCATTCACTCACTCATACACTCACTCATACACTCACTCATACACTCACTCACTCATACACTCACTCATACACTCACTGTTACACTCACTCATACACTCACTCACTCATACACTCACTCATACACTCACTCATACACTCACTCACACACTCACTCATACACTCATACACTCACTCATACACTCACTCACTCATACACTCACTCATAAACTCACTCACTCATACACTCACTTATACACTCACTCACTCATACACTCACTCACTCATACACTCACTCATACACTCATTCATACACTCTCTCATACACTCACTCATACACTCACTCACTCATACACTCACTCACTCATACACTCACTCACTCACTCATACACTCACTCATAACTCACTCACACATACACTCACTCACTCATACACTCAATCACTGTTACACTCACTCACTCATACACTCACTCACACACTCACTCACTCATACACTGACTCACTCACACACTCACTCATACACTCACTCACTCATACACTCACTCATTCACTCACTCATACACTCACTCATACACTCACTCATACACTCACTCATACACTCACTCACTCATACACTCACTCATACACTCACTGTTACACTCACTCATACACTCACTCACTCATACACTCACTCATACACTCACTCACTCATACACTCACTCACACACTCACTCATACACTCACTCATACACTCACTCACTCACTCATACACTCACTCATACACTCACTCACTCACTCATACACTCACTCATACACTCACTCATACACTCACTCACTCATACACTCACTCATACACTCACTCACTCATACACTCACTCACTCATACACTCACTCACTGTTACACTCACTCACTCATACACTCACTCATACACTCACTGTTACACTCACTCACTCATACACTCACTCACTGTTACACTCACTCATACACTCACTCATACACTCACTCAATCATACACTCACTCATACACTCACTCACTCATACACTCACTCACTCATACACTCACTCATTCACTCACTCATACACTCACTCATACACTCACTCATACACTCACTCACTCATACACTCACTCATACACTCACTCATGCACTCATACACTCACTCACTCATACACTCACTCATACACTCACTCACTCATACACTCACTCACTCATACACTCACTCGCTCATACACTCACTCACTCATACACTCACTCATACACTCACTCACTCACACACTCATACACTCATACACTCACTCATACGCTCACTCACTCATACACTCACTCACTCATACACTCACTCATACACTCACTGTTACACTCACTCACTCATACACTCACTCATACACTCACTCATACACTCACTCACTCACTCATACACTCACTCATAACTCACACATACACTCACTCACTCATACACTCACTCACTGTTACACTCACTCACTCATACACTCACTCACTCACACACTCACTCATACACTCACTCACTCATACACTCACTCATTCACTCACTCATACACTCACTCATACACTCACTCATACACTCACTCACTCATACACTCACTCATACACTCACTCATACACTCATACACTCACTCACTCATACACTCACTCATACACTCACTCACTCATACACTCACTCACTCATACACTCATACACTCACTCACTCATACACTCACTCGCTCATACACTCACTCACTCATACACTCACTCACACACTCATACACTCATACACTCACTCATACACTCACTCACTCACACACTCATACACTCACTCACACACTCACTCACTCATACACTGACTCACTCATACACTCACTCATACACTCACTCACTCATACACTCACACATACACTCACTCACTCATACACTCACTCATACACTCACTCACTCATACACTCACTCATACACTCACTCACACACTCACTCACTCATCCACTCACTCACTCATACACTCACTCATACACTCACTCACTCATACACTCACTCATACACTCACTCATACATAGTAAGGCGTTGTTAGTAAGCAAGGCGTTGTTTGTAAGGTGTTGTCAGCAAGGAGTTGTTAGTAAGGCGTTGTTAGTAAGGCGTTGTTAGCAAGTAAGGAGTTGTTACTAAGTAGTTAGTAAGGAGTTATTAGTAAGCGAGGAGTTGTTAGGCGTTGTTAGTATGTAGTTAGTAAATAAGGCGTTGTTAGTAGAGTGTTGTTATTAGGTAAGGAGTTGTTAGTAAGGCGTTACTAAGTAGTTGTTAGTTAGAAGTTGTTGGTAAGGAGTTGTTAGTAAGGCGTTGCTAGTAAGGCGTTGTTAGTAAGGAGTTGTTGGTAGGGGGTTGTTAGTAAGGAGTTGTTGGAAAGGCGTTGTTGGTAAGGGGTCGATAGGCGCTGTTAGTAAGTAAGGCGTTGCTAGTAAGTGGTTGTTAGTAAGTAGTTGTTAGTATGTAGTTGTTAGTATGTAGTTGTTAGTGAGGCGTTGTTAGTAAGGCGCTGTTAGTAAGTAAGGCGTTGTTAGTAAGTAGTTGTTAGTAAGTAGTTGTTAGTAAGTAGTTGTTAGTATGTGGTTGTTAGTGAGGCGTTGTTGATAAGGAGTTGTTAGTAAGGAGTTGTTAGTAAGTAGTTGTTAGTATGTAGTTGTTAGTGAGGCGTTGTTGATAAGGTGCTGTTAGTAAGGAGTTAGTAAGTAGTTAGTAAGGCGTTGTTAGTAAGTAGTTGTTAGTAAGGCGTTGTTGGCAAGGAGTTATTAGTAAGGCGTTGTTAGTAAGGCGTTGTCGGTAAGGCGTTGTTGGTAAGGGGTTGTTAGTAAGGGGTTGTTAGTAAGTAGTTGGTAAGTAGTTGTTGGTAATGAGTTGTTAGTAAGTAGTTTGTAAGTAGTTGTTAGTGAGGCATTGTTAGTGAGGCGTTGTTAGTGAGGAGTTGTTAGTGAGGAGTTGTTAGTTAGGAGTTGTTAGTAAGTAGTTGGTAAGTAGTTGTTAGTGAGGCGTTGTTAGTGAGGTGTTGTTAGTGAGGCATTGTCGGTGAGGCGTTGTTAGTAAGACGTTATTAGTAAGTAGTTGTTAGTGAGGCATTGTTAGTGAGGAGTTGTTAGTGAGGAGTTGTTAGTAAGTAGTTGTTAGTGAGGCATTGTTAGTGAGGAGTTGTTAGTGAGGAGTTTTTAGTAAAGTAGTTGTTAGTAAGACGTTAGTAAGACGTTGCTAGTAAGTAGTCAGTAAGTAGTTGTTAGTAAGACGTTAGTACGGCGTTGCTAGTAAGTAATTGTTAGTGAGGCATTGTTAGTGAGGAGTTGTTAGTGAGGAGTTTTTAGTAAGTAGTTGTTAGTAAGATGTTGTTAGTAAGTAGTTAGTGAGGAGTTGTTAATAAGTAGTTGTTAGTGAGGCGTTGTTGGTGAGGCATTGTTGGTGAGGCGTTGTTAGTGAGGAGTTGTTAGTGAGGCGTTGTTATTAAGTAGTTGTTAGTAAGTAGTTGTTAGTGAGGCATTGTTAGTGAGGCATTGTTGGTGAGGCGTTGTTAGTGAGGAGTTGTTAGTGAGGAGTTGTTAGTAAGTAATTGTTGGTAAGACGTTGTTAGTAAGACGTTGTTAGTAAGTAGTTGTTAGTGAGGCATTGTTAGTGAGGAGTTAGTGAGGAGTTGTTAGTAAGTAGTTGTTAGTGAGGCGTTGTTAGTGAGGCGTTGTTAGTAAGTAGTTAGTAAATAGTTGTTAGTGAGGCATTGTTAGTGAGGAGTTGTTAGTGAGGAGTTGTTAGTAAGTAGTAGTTAGTAAGTAGTTGTTAGTATGTAGTTGTTAGTGAGGCATTGTTGATAAGGAGTTGTTAGTAAGGAGTTGTTAGTAAGGAGTTGTTGGTAAGGCGTTGTTGGTAAGACGCTGTTAGTAAGTAGTTGTTAGCGAGGCATTGTTAGTGAGGAGTTGTTAGTAAGTAGTTGGTAAGTTGTTGTTAGTGAGGCGTTGTTGGTAAGTAGTTGTTAGTAAGTAGTGTTAGTAAGTAGTTGTTAGTAAGTAGTTGTTAGTAAGTTTTTAGTAAGTTGTTGTCAGTAAGGCGTTGCTAGTAAGTAGCTGTTAGTAAGTGTTTGTTAGTAAGTTGTTGGTAAGCAGTTGTTAGTAAGTAGTTATTAGTAAGTAGTTGTTTGCGAGTAGTTGGTTGTAAGACGTTGGTAAGTAGTTGTTAGTAAGTAGTTGTTAGTAAGTAGTTATTAGTAAGTAGTTGTTAGTAAGTAGTTGTTAGTAAGTAGTTGTTAGTAAGTAGTTGTTTGTAAGGGTTGTTAGTAAGTAGTTGTTAGTAAGGAGCTGTTAGTATGTGGTTGTTAGTAAGTAGTTGTTGGTAAGTAGTTAATAGTAAGTAGTTGTTAGTGAGGAGTTGTTGGTAAGTAGTTAATAGTAAGTAGTTGTTAGTGAGGAGTTGTTGGTAAGTAGTTAATAGTAAGTAGTTGTTAGTGAGGAGTTGTTGGTAAGTAGCTGTCAGTAAGTTGTTGGTAAGGAGTTGCTAGTAAGTAGTTGTTAGTAAGTAGTTATTAGTAAGTAGTTGTTAGTAAGTAGTTGTTAGTAAGTAGTTGTTGGCAAGTAGTGGTTGGTAAGGAGTTGTTAGTAAGTGGTTGTTAGTAAGTTGTTGGTAAGGAGTTGTTAGTAAGTAGTTGTTAGTAAGTAGTTGTTGGTAGGTAGTTGTTAGTAAGTAGTTGTTAGTAAGTTGTTGGTAAGGAGTTGTTGTTAGTAAGTAGTTGTTAGTAAGTAGTTGTTAGTAGGTGGTTGTTAGTAAGTAGTTGTTGGTAAGATGTTGTTAGTAAGTAGTTGTTAGTAAGTTGTTAGCAAGTAGTTGTTAGTAAGTTGTTGTTAGTAAGGGGTTGTTAGTAAGGAGTTGTTAGTAAGTAGTTGTTGGTAAGTAGTTGTTGGTAGGTAGTTGTTAGTAAGTAGTTGTTAGTAAGGAGTTGTTAGTAAGTAGTTGTTGGTAAGTAGTTGTTGGTAGGTAGTTGTTAGTAAGTAGTTGTTAGTAGGTAGTTGTTAATAAGTTGTTGGTAAGGAGTTGTTGGTAAGTAGTTGTTAGTAAGTAGTTGTTGGTAGGTAGTTGTTAGCAAGTAGTTGTTAGTAAGATGTTGTTAGTAAGTAGTTGTTAGTAAGTTTTTAGTAAGTTGTTAGTAAGTAATTGTTAGTAAGGAGTTGTTAGTAAGTAGTTGTTAGGAAGTAGTTGTTGGTAAGTAGTTGTTAGTAGGTGGTTGTTAGTAGGTAGTTGTTAGTAAGTAGTTGTTAGTAAGTAGTTGTTGGCAAGTTGTTGGTAAGGAGTTGTTAGTAAGTAGTTGTTAGTAAGTAGTTGTTAGTAAGTGGATGTTGGTAAGTGGTTGTTAGTAAGTAGTTGTTAGTAAGTGGTTGTTAGTAAGTTGTCGGTAAGTAGTTGTTAGTAAGTAGTTGTTTGTAAGTAGTTGTTTGTGAGACGTTGGTAAGTAGTTGTTAGTAAGTAGTTGTTAGTAAGTAGTTGTTAGTAAGGAGTTGTTAGTAAGGAGTTGTTAGTGAGTAGTTGTTAGTAAGGAGTTGTTGGTATGTAGTTGTTAGTATTTAGTTGTTACTAAGTAGGTATTATTAAGTAGTTACTAGTAAGTAGTTGTTAGCAAGTAGTTGTTAGTAAGTTGTTAGTAAGGAGTTGTTAGCAAGTAGTTGTTAGCAAGTAGTTGTTAGTAAGTTGTTAGTAAGGAGTTGTTAGCAAGTAGTTGTTAGTAAGGAGTTGTTAGTAAGTAGTTGTTGGTAAGTAGTTGTTAGCAAGGAGTTGTTAGTAAGTAGTTGTTGGTAAGTAGTTGTTAGTAAGTAGTTGTTGGGGAGTAGTTGTTGGTAAGTAGTTAGTAAGTAGTTAGTAAGTTGCTGTTAGTAAGTTGTTAGTTAGGTGTTGTTAGTAAGTAGTTGTTAGTAAGTAGTTGTTAGTGAGTTGTTAGTAAGGAGTTGCTAGTAAGTAGTTGTTAGTAGGTAGTTGTTAGTAAGTAATTGTTGGTAAGTTGTTGTTGGTAAGTTGTTAGTAAGTAGTTGTTAGTGAGTAGTTGTTGGTAAGTAGTTGTTAGTAAGTTGTTAGTAAGGAGTTGTTAGTAAGTAGTTGTCAGTAAGGCGTTGTTAGTAAGTGGTTGTCAGTAAGGAGTTGTTAGTAAGTTGTTGTTAGCAAGCTGTTAGTAAGTTGTTAGTGAGGAGTTGTTAGTAAGGAGTTGGTAGTAAGTTGTTAGTAAGTAGTTGTTGGTAAGTTGTTAGTAATGAGTTGTTAGTGAGTTGTTAGTAAGGAGTTGTTAGTAAGTATTTGTTGGTAAGGAGTTTGTTAGTAAGTAGTTGGTGGTAAGTTGTCAGCCAGGAGTTGTTAGTAAGTTGTTAGTAAGTAGTTGTTAGTAAGTAATTGCCAGTAAGTTGTTAGTAAGTAGTTGTTAGCAAGTAGTTTTTAGTAAGTAGTTGTTGATAAGTAGCTGTTAGTAAGTAGTTGTTAGTAGGTTGTTGGTAAGTAGTTGTCAGTAAGTAGGTGTTAGTAAGGCGCGGTTAGTAAGTTGTTAGTGAGTAGTTGTTGGTAAGGACTTGCTAGTAAGGAGCTGTTAGTAAGTTGTTGGTAAGGAGTTGTTAGTGAGTAGTTGTTGGCAAGTAGTTGTTAGTAAGTTGTTAATAAGTAGTTGTTAGTAAGTTGTTAATAAGGAGTTGTTAGTGAGTAGTTGTTAGTAAGTTGTTAGTAAGTTGTTGTTGGTAAGGAGTTGTTAGTAAGTAGTTGTTGGCAAGTAGTTGTCAGTAAGTTGTTAGTAAGTTGTTAGTAAGTAGTTGTTAGTAAGTTGTTAGTAAGTAGTTGTTAGTAAGTAGTTGTTAGTAAGTAGTTTTTGGTAAGGAGTTGTTAGTGGGTTGTTAGTGAGTAGTTGTTGGTAAGTTGTTAGTGAGTAGTTGTTAGTACGTTGTTAGTAAGGAGTTGTTAGTAAGTAGTTGTTAGTGAGTAGTTGTTAGTAAGGACTTGCTAGTAAGGAGTTGTTAGTAATGAGTTGTTAGTAGGTAGTTGTTAGTAATGAGTTGTTAGTAAGGAGTTGTTAGCGAGTAATTGTTAGTAAGTTGTTGTTAGTAAGGAGTTGTTAGCAAGTTGTTAGTAAGCGGTTGTTAGTAAGGGCTTGCTAGTAAGGAGTTGTTAGTAAGTAGTTGTTAGCAAGTTGTTGGTAAGGAGTTGTTAGTGAGTAGTTGTTAGTGAGCAGTTGTTAGTAAGTAGTTATCAGTAAGTCGTTAGTAAGTAGTTGTTAGTAAGGAGTTGTTAGTAAGGAGTTGTTAGTAAGTTGTTAGTAAGTTGTTAGTAACGAGTTGTTAGTAAGGTGTTAGTAACGAGTTGTTAGTAAGTAGTTGTTAGTAAGTTGTTAGTAATGAGTTGTTAGTAAGTTGTTAGTAATGAGTTGTTAGTGAGTAGTTGTCCCACCGCGTGTATGCGCTCGATCGAGGTTCGTGTGAGAACCTCGTTGTGTCACCTCCAGTGATCCCTCCTCCTCCTCTGCCACCACCACCACCCGCAACATTGAAGCCACGTTTACTGACTCACGCGGCCTGGAAAACATTCGTGACCCTACGCCTAAATGTCGCCCAGGGCCCTTACAGTGAGCGGCCTGCAATGATCCTTACAGTGAGCGGCCCTGCAATGGAAAGTTTGGCCCGAAAGGGTCACGTTAGGGTCATCACATCACGACCACCATCATCACCACCACCACCATCATCACCATCATCACCAGCAGCAACACCACCATCATCATCACCACCATCACCATCATCACCAGCAACACCACCATCATCATCACCACCATCATCATCACCACCACCATCATCATCACCATCATCATCATCACCATCATCATCATCACCATCATCACCACCACCATCATCATCACCAGCAACACCATCATCACCACCACCATCATCACCAGCAACACCACCATCATCATCACCACAATCATCACCATCACCATCATCACCACCATCATCACCACCATCATCATCACCAGCACCACCTCCATCGTCACCAGCAACACCATCATCACCACCATCATCACCAGCAACACCACCATCATCATCACCACCATCATCATCA
>NW_022638240.1:80000-100000 GCF_010993605.1 Petromyzon marinus
TCACCATCACCACCACCATCATTATCACCACCATCACCATTATCACCACCATCACCACCACCATCATCACCACCATCATCATCACCACCATCATCATCACCACCATCATTATCACCACCATCACCACCATCATTATCACCACCATCATTATCACCACCATCACCACCACCATCATTATCACCACCATCATCACCACCACCATCATTATCACCATCACCACCACCATCATTATCACCACCATCACCATTATCACCACCATCACCACCACCATCATCACCACCATCATCACCACCATCATCATCACCACCATCATTATCACCACCATCACCACCATCATTATCACCACCATCATTATCACCACCATCACCACCACCATCATCATCACCATCATCATCACCACCACCAGTATCACCACCATCATCATCACTACCACCATCATCACCATCACCACCGTCATCACCACCACCACGATCGTCATCACCACCACCACGATCGTCATCACCACCATCATCACCACCACCATCATCACCACCACCATCATCATCATCACCACCACCATCATCATCACCATCATCATCATCACCACCATCATCACCACCATCATCACCACCATCATCACCACCACCATCATCACCACCATCATCATCACCATCATCATCATCACCACCATCATCACCACCATCATCACCACCATCATCATCATCACCACCACCACCACCATCATTATCACCACCATCATAATTATCACCTCCACCATTATCACCACCATCATCACCACCACCACCATTATCACCACCTTCATCAATACACACTTACAAAGATCCCCCGTGTAGCCTTAACAGACTGTAGGGGCAAGTGCTGTTAGCGAGCACCTATGAAGGCCGGAACGGTACACGAGGGGGTGGGTGGCCAGCACCACGCCCGACCGCCTTTGTCTCCCTAGTGGCAATGTTTACACACCGCACCAGGTACTCATTTGAGGCTGAGTCGACCTAGGGGAGGCCCGGGACCGGTTCAGATAATCGTCACTGGTGTTGGCCGTGAGCGGGAATCGAACCCGGGTCGCCAGGTTCATAGCGCAGCGTAGCGCTAACCGCTACACTACCGGTCCCCTTAATATATATACACATACACACATATACACACATATATACACATACACACATATACACATATATATATACACACATATATACACACATATATACACATATACACACACATACACAGTGAGTGGGTGAGCGGGTGGGTGAGCGGGTGGGTGACTGGGTGAGTGAGTGGGTGGGTGAGTGACTGGGTGGGTGAGTGAGTGGGTGAGTGAGTGGGTGAGTGAGTAGGTGAGTAGGTGGGTAAGTGGGTGGGTGAGTGGGTGAGTGGGTGAGAGAGTGGGTGAGTGAGTGAGTGGGTGAGTGAGTGGGTGAGTGGGTGAGTGAGTGGGTGAGTGAGTGGGTGAGTGGGTGAGTGAGTGACTGGGTGAGTGAGTAGGTGAGTACGTGGGTGAGTGGGTGAGTGAGTGAGTGAGTGGGTGAGTGAGTGGGTGAGTGAGTGGGTGAGTGAGTGGGTGAGTGGGTGAGTGAGTGACTGGGTGAGTGAGTAGGTGAGTACGTGGGTGAGTGGGTGAGTGGGTGAGTGAGTGAGTGGGTGAGTGAGTGAGTGAGTGGGTGAGTGGGTGAGTGAGTGGGTGAGCGAGTGAGTGAGTGAGTGGGTGAGTGAGTGACTGGGTGAGTAGGTGAGTAGGTAGGTGAGTGGGTGAGTGAGTGAGTGAGTGGGTGAGTGAGTGGGTGAGTGAGTGAGTGGGTGAGTGAGTGAGTGGGTGAGTGAGTGAGTGGGTGAGTGAGTGGGTGAGTGAGTGAGTGGGTGAGTGGGTGAGTGAGTGGGTGAGTGGGTTAATGAGTGAGTGGGTGAGTGAGTGGGTGAGTGTGTGAGTGAGTGGGTGAGTGGGTGGGTGAGTGAGTGGGTTAATGAGTGAGTGGGTGAGTGAGTGGGTGAGTGGGTGAGTGAGTGAGTGGGTGAGTGGGTGAGTGAGTGGGTGAGTGAGTGAGTAACGAGGCCACTGGGCTATCGTGAGGGTTCTAAGCGACTAATTTATTCACACAACGCTGATTAAAGTTCATACAAAGTAAAAATTATTTAAAAAAAAACGTCCCACCCCCTCCCTCCCTCCTTCGGTATTTATCCACAAAACTCTCCGCCTGGTTACGCACAACGCTCTGGAGAAGGCCCGTTGCCTGGAACGTCTGCTGTGTGTGTAGAGTCTCAGCCTTGAGTGCTTTAAGAGGCCGTTTAAGGGCGGGGGGGGGGGCAAGTGGTGGGGGGTGGCTTTCTCTGGCGGATTCGTAGCGCTAACCACAACACCCACCGCTCCTCTCACTCACTCACCCACCAACTCACTCATTCACCAACTCACCTACCCACTCACCCACCCACTCACCCCTCACCCACTCACTCACCAAATCACTCACCCACCCACCCACTCACCCACTCACTCACCCAATCACCCACTCACTCACCCACTCACTCACCCAATCACCCACTCACTCACCCACTCACTCACCCAATCACCCACTCACCCACCCACTCACCCACCCACTCACCCACCCACTCACCCACCCACTTACCCACTCACCCACCCACCCACTCACCCACCCACCCACTCACCCACCCACCCACTCACTCACCCAATCACCCACTCACCCACCCACTCACCCACCCACTCACCCACCCACTCACCCACCCACTTACCCACCCACCCACTCACCCACCCACTTACCCACCCACCCACTCACCCACCCACCCACCCACTCACCCACCCACCCACCCACCCACTCACCCACGCACCCACCCACTCACCCACCCACCCACCCACTCACCCACCCACCCACTCACCCACCCACCCACCCACTCACCCACCCACCCACCCACTCACCCACCCACCCACCCACTCACCCACCCACCCACTCACCCACCCACCCACCAACTCACCCACCCACCCACCCACTCACCCACCCACCCACCCACTCACCCACCCACCCACTCACCCACCCACCCACCCACTCACCCACCCACCCACCCACCCACTCACCCACCCACCCACTCACCCACCCACCCACCCACTCACCCACCCACCCACTCACCCACCCACCCACCCACTCACCCACCCACCCACCCACTCACCCACCCACCCACCCACTCACCCACCCACCCACCCACTCACCCACCCACCCACTCACCCACCCACCCACCCACTCACCCACCCACCCACCCACTCACCCACCCACCCACTCACCCACCCACCCACTCACCCACCCACCCACTCACCCACCCACCCACCCACTCACCCACCCACCCACCCACTCACCCACCCACCCACTCACCCACCCACCCACCCACTCACCCACCTACCCACCCACTCACCCACCCACCCACTCACCCACCCACCCACCCACTCACCCACCCACCCACCCACTCACCCACCCACCCACTCACCCACCCACCCACCCACTCACCCACCCACCCACTCACCCACCCACCCACCCACTCACCCACCCACCCACCCACTCACCCACCCACCCACCCACTCACCCACCCACTCACCCACTCACTCACTCACTCACCCCTCACCCACTCACCCACCCACCCACTCACCCACCCACTCGCTCACTCACCCACCCACCCACTCACCCACCCACTCACCCACCCCCTCAGCCACCCACTAACCCACCCACTCACCCACCTCCTCACCCACCCACCAACTCACCCACCCCCTCACCCACCCATTCACCCATCCACCCACCCACCCACTCACCCACCCACCCACCCACCCACTCACCCACCCACCCACTCACCCACTCACCCACCCACCCACTCACCCACCCACCCACTCACCCACCCACCCACCCACTCACCCACCCACCCACTCACCCACCCACCCACTCACCCACCCACCCACTCACCCACCCACCCACCCCCTCACCCACCCACCCACTCACCCACCCACTCACCCACTCACTCACTCACTCACCCCTCACCCACTCACCCACCCACCCACCCACTCGCTCACTCACCCACCCACCCACCCACTCACCCACCCACTCACCCACCCCCTCACCCACCCCCTCAGCCACCCACTAACCCACCCACCCCCTCACCCACCCACTCATCCACCCACTCACCTACTCACCCACCCACTCACCCACCCACCCCCTCCCTCACCCACCCACTCACTCACCCACCCACCCACTCACCCACCCACTCACCCACTCACTCACCCACCCACTCACTCACTCACCCCTCACCCACTCACCCCTCACCCACTCACTCACTCACCCACTCACTCATCCACCCACTCACCCACTCACCCACCCACTCACCCACTCACCCACCCACTCACCCACTCACTCACCCATTCACTCACTCATTCAATCACTCATTCAATCACCCACTCACCTACTCACCCACCCACCCCCTAACCCACCCACCCCTTCACCCACCCACTCACCGACCCACTCACCCACCCACTCACTCACCCACCCACTCACTCACCCACTCACCCACCCACTCACTCACCCACTCATTCACTCACCCACTCATTCACTCACCCACCCACTCACCTACTCACCCACCCACTCACCCACCCACCCACCCCCTCCCTCACCCACTCACTCACTCACCCACCCACTCACTCACTCACCCACTCACTTAACAACTCACCCACTCACTCACCAACTCACCCACTCACACACTCACACACTCACACACTCACTCACCCACCCACCCACTCACCCACCCACTCACCCACCCACCCACCTACTCACCCACTCACTCACCCACCCACCCACCCACTCACCCATTCACTCACTCATTCAATCACCCACTCACTCACTCACCCACCCACCCACTCACCCACTCACTCACCCACCCACTCACTCACTCACTCACCCACCCACTCACCCACTCACCCACTCACTCACTCACCCACCCACTCACTCACCCACCCACCCACTCACCCACTCACTCACCCACCCACCCACTCACTCACTCACTCACCCACCCACTCACCCACTCACCCACTCACTCACTCACTCACCCACCCACCCACCCACTCACCCACTCACTCACCCACCCACTCACTCACTCACCCACTCACCCACCCACTCACCCACTCACCCACTCACTCACTCACTCACCCACCCACTCACTCACTCACCCACCCACTCACTCACTCACTCACCCACTCACCCACTCACTCACCCACTCACCCACTCACCCACTCACTCACCCACCCACTCACTCACTCACCCACTCACTCACCCACTCACCCACTCACTCACCCACCCACCCACCCACTCACTCACCCAATCACCCACTCACCCACCCACTCACCCACTCACTCACTCACCCACTCACTCACCCACTCACCCACTCACTCACTCACCCACCCACTCACTCACCCACCCACCCACTCACCCACTCACCCACCCACTCACTCACCCACTCACCCACCCACTCACCCACCCACCCACTCACCAATCCACCCAACCCATCACCACCGACGCTGCTGCTGCTGCCGTGATTGTGGTGGTGGTTGTTGTTGTTGTTGTGGTGGTTGTTGTTGTTGTGGTGGTGGTTCTTGTTGTTGTTGTGGTGGTGGTTGTTGTTGTTGTGGTAGTGACACTGTCACCACCGCTGCCGTGGTGGTTGTGGCGGTGGTTGTTGTTGTTGTTGTGCCGGTGGTTGTGGCGGTGGTTGTTGTTGTTGTTGTGCCGGTGGTGGTTGCCGTCAATCTCCCCGGCCGTGCGTTCCCCAGCGACGCCGATCGGTGCAGCAGTGGAGCGAGACTGACGCGCACCAGCAGCTGCCCCTGCTGCTGCCCCTGCCCCTGCTGCCCCTGCTGCTGTCCCTGCTGCTGCCCCTGCTGCTGCCCAGCTACCCTGGGGCAGCGCGCGAAGGGCAGCAACGGAGGTGGCGTGGAGGGTTGCCCGGTGGTGGTTGTGGTGGTGGCGTGGTGGTGAATCAACCCGAGGTGGAGGTGGTGGTGGTGGTGGTGAGGAAGTGGTTGGTGGTGGTTGTGGTGGTTGTGGTTGAGTCTCGGAGTCTTGAGAGGAGGAGGAGGAGGAGGATGGTGGTGGTGGTGGCGGAGGTGGTTGTGGTGGTGGTGGTGGTTAAGGTGGAGGTGGTTAAGGTGGTGGTGGTGGAGGTGATGGATTCTAGGAGGGGTGTTCAGACTCCCTGACGTGGGAGTCGTGGGGTCCCCTCTGGGGGTACCCCTGGGGTAGACCTTGTCGTTACCCCTGGGCTCGTGATCCCCTCTGGGGGTACCCCTGGGGTAGACCTTGTCGTTACCCCTGGGCTCGTGATCCCCTCTGGGGGTACCCCTGGGGTAGACCTTGTCGTTACCCCTGGGCTCGTGATCCCCCCCAGGAGGAGCCCTGGGGTCGTGATCCCCCCTAGGAGGAGCCCTGGGGTAGACCTTGTCGTTACCCCTGGGGTCGACCCCTGGCCTCCCCCCGGTGTCCCCCTTGAGACTCCCCCTGAGGCTCCCCCTGGGACTCCCCCTGAAGCTCCCCACGGTGTCCCCCTTGAGACTCCCCCTGAGACTCCCCCTGAGGCTCCCCACGGTGTCCCCCTTGAGACTCCCCCTGAGGCTCCCCCTGAGGCTCCCCCCGGTGTCCCCCTTGAGACTCCCCCTGAGGCTCCCCCCGGTGTCCCCCTTGAGACTCCCCCTGAGGCTCCCCCCGGTGTCCCCCGTGAGACTCCCCCTGAGGCTCCCCCCGGTGTCCCCCCTGAGGCTCCCCCTGAGGCTCCCCCTGAGGCTCCCCGTCGCCGCCCCCGGCGAGCCACGGGGGAGGAGACGCCCCTGCGGTGAGCCGGAGAATCCAAATCCGCCGCCGCCGCCGCCACCGCCGTTGTTGTTGTGGTTACTGTGGTTGTTGTGGTTGTTGTGGTTGTTGTGGTTGTTGTGGCCGTGGAGGCCGCCGCCGTTGTTGTTGTTGTTGTTGTTCCGGCACAGCCGGCCGGCCGACGTGGACGTGGTGAGGCTGCGGCAAGGGTGGGGGAGGGGGGAGGGTTTCGGAATCGGTGATCGGCCGAAAGCCGGGGCCTAGTCCAGGGCCTAGTCCAGGGCCTAGTCCAGGGCCTAGTCCAGGGCCTAGTCCAGGGCCTAGACCAGGGCCTAGTCCAGGGCCTAGTCCAGGGCCTAGCCCAGGGCCTAGTCCAGGGCCTAGCCCAGGGCCTAGCCCAGGGCCTAGCCCAGTGCCTAGCCCAGGGCCTAGTCCAGGGCCTAGCCCAGGACCTAGCCCAGGGCCTAGTCCAGGGCCTAGTCCAGGGCCTAGCCCAGGGCCTAGCCCAGGGCCTAGTCCAGGGCCTAGTCCAGGGCCTAGTCCAGGGCCTAAAGCCAGGGCCTAGTCCAGGGCCTAGTCCAGGGCCTAGTCCAGGGCCTAAAGCCAGGGCCTAGTCCAGGGCCTAGTCCAGGGCCTAGTCCAGGGCCTAGCCCAGGGCCTAGTCCAGGGCCTAGTCCAGGGCCTAGCCCAGGGCCTAGTCCAGGGCCTAGTCCAGGGCCTAGTCCAGGGCCTAAAGCCAGGGCTAGTCCAGGGCCTAGCCCAGGGCCTAGTCCAGGGCCTAGTCCAGGGCCTAGTCCAGGGCCTAGCCCAGGGCCTAGCCCAGGGTCTAGTCCAGGGCCTAGTCCAGGGCCTAGCCCAGGGCCTAGTCCAGGGCCTAGTCCAGGGCCTAAAGCCAGGGCCTAGTCCAGGGCCTAGTCCAGGGCCTAGTCCAGGGCCTAGCCCAGGGCCTAAAGCCAGGGCCTAGTCCAGGACCTAGCCCAGGGCCTAGCCCAGGGCCTAGTCCAGGGCCTAGCCCAGGGCCTAGTCCAGGGCCTAGTCCAGGGCCTAGTCCAGGGCCTAGTCCAGGGCATAGTCCAGGGCCTAAAGCCAGGGCCTAAAGCCAGGGCCTAGTCCAGGGCCTAGTCCAGGGCCTAGTCCAGGGCCTAGTCCAGGGCCTAAAGCCAGGGCCTAGTCCAGGACCTAGCCCAGGGCTTAGTCCAGGGCCTAGTCCAGGGCCTTGTCCAGGGCCTAGTCCAGGGCCTAGCCCAGGGCCTAGTCCAGGGCCTAGTCCAGGGCCTAGTCCAGGGCCTAGCCCAGGGCCTAGCCCAGGGCCTAGTCCAGGGCCTGGCCCAGGGCCTAGTCCAGGGTCTGGTCCAGGGCCTAGTCCAGGGTCTAGTCCAGGGCCTAGTCCAGGGCCTAGCCCAGGGCCTAGTCCAGGGCCTAAAGCCAGGGCCTAGTCCAGGACCTAGCCCAGGGCCTAGTCCAGGTCCTAGTCCAGGGCCTAGTCCAGGGCCTAAAGCCAGGGCCTAGTCCAGGACCTAGCCCAGGGCCTAGCCCAGGGCCTAGCCCAGGGCCTAGTCCAGGGCCTAGTCCAGGGCCTAGTCCAGGGCCTAGCCCAGGGCCTAGTCCAGGGCCTAGCCCAGGGCCTAGTCCAGGGCCTAGCCCAGGGCCTAGCCCAGGGCCTAGTCCAGGGCCTAGTCCAGGGCCTAGTCCAGGGCCTAGTCCAGGGCCTAGCCCAGGGCCTAGTCCAGGGCCTAAAGCCAGGGCCTAGTCCAGGACCTAGCCCAGGGTCTAGTCCAGGGCCTAGTCCAGGGCCTAGTCCAGGGCCTAGTACAGGGCCTAGTCCAGGGCCTAGTCCAGGGCCTAGCCCAGGGCCTAAAGCCAGGGCCTAGTCCAGGACCTAGCCCAGGTCCTAGTCCAGGGCCTAGTCCAGGGCCTAGCCCAGGGCCTAGCCCAGGGCCTAGCCCAGGGCCTAGTCCAGGGCCTAGCCCAGGGCCTAGCCCAGGGCCTAGCCCAGGGCCTAGTCCAGGGCCTAGTCCAGGGCCTAGCCCAGGGCCTAAAGCCAGGGCCTAGTCCAGGGCCTAGTCCAGGGCCTAGCCCAGGGCCTAAAGCCAGGGCCTAGTCCAGGGCCTAGTCCAGGGCCTAGTCCAGGGCCTAGTCCAGGGTCTAGCCCAGGGCCTAGTCCAGGGCCTAGCCCAGGGCCTAGCCAAGGGCCTAGCACAGGGCCTAGTCCAGGGCCTAGCCCAGGGCCTAGCCCAGGGCCTAGCCCAGGGCCTAGTCCATGGCCTAGTCCAGGGCCTAGTCCAGGGCCTAGCCCAGGGCCTAGTCCAGGGCCTAGCCCAGGGCCTAGCCCAGGGCCTAGTCCAGGGCCTAGTCCAGGGCCTAGCCCAGGGCCTAGCCCAGGGCCTAGCCCAGGGCCTAGTCCAGGGCCTAGTCCAGGGCCTAGCCCAGGGCCTAGCCCAGGGCCTAGCCCAGGGCCTAGCCCAGGGCCTAGCCCAGGGCCTAGCCCAGGGCCTAGTCCAGGGCCTAGCCCAGGGCCTAGTCCAGGGCCTAGTCCAGGGCCTAGCCCAGGGCCTAGTCCAGGGCCTAGCCCAGGGCCTAGTCCAGGGCCTAGTCCAGGGCCTAGCCCAGGGCCTAAAGCCAGGGCCCTAGTCCAGGGCCTAGTCCAGGGCCTAAAGCCAGGGCCTAGTCCAGGGCCTAGCCCAGGGCCTAGCCCAGGGCCTAACCCAGACCCTAACCCAGACCCTAACCCAGACCCTAACCCAGACCCTAACCCAGACACTAACCCAGGGCCTAACCCAGACACTAACCCAGACACTAACCCAGGGCCTAACCCAGACACTAACCCAGACCCTAACCCAGGGACTAACCCAGACACTAACCCAGACCCTAACCCAGACCCTAACCCAGACCCTAACCCAGACCCTAACCCAGACACTAACCCAGACCCTAACCCAGACCCTAACCCAGACCCTAACTCAGACCCTAACCCAGACACTAACCCAGACACTAACCCAGACACTAACCCAGGGCCTAACCCAGACACTAACCCAGGGCCTAACCCAGACCCTAACCCAGACACTAACCCAGACACTAACCCAGACCCTAACCCAGACCCTAACCCAGACCCTAACCCAGACACTAACCCAGACCCTAACCCAGGGCTTAACCCAGTCCCTAACCCAGACACTAACCCAGACCCTAACCCAGACCCTAACCCAGACTCTAACCCAGACACTAACCCAGACCCTAACCCAGACCCTAACCCAGACACTAACCCAGACACTAACCCAGACACTAACCCAGGGCCTAACCCAGACCCTAACCCAGACACTAACTCAGACACTAACCCAGGGCCTAACCCAGGGCCTAACCCAGACCCTAACCCAGGGCCTAACCCAGACACTAACCCAGACACTAACCCAGACTCTAACCAAGACACTAACCCAGACTCTAACCCAGACTCTAACCCAGACACTAACCCAGACCCTAACCCAGACACTAACCCAGACACTAACCCAGACAGTAACCCAGACTCTAACCCAGACTCTAACCCAGACACTAACCCAGACTCTAACCCAGAACCTAACCCAGATCCTAACCCAGACACTAACCCAGACACTAACCCAGACTCTAACCCAGACTCTAACCCAGGGCCTAACCCAGACACTAACCCAGACCCTAACCCAGGGCCTAACCCAGACCCTAACCCAGACACTAACCCAGACACTAACCAAGACACTAACCCAGACCCTAACCCAGACACTAACCCAGACCCTAACCCAGACTCTAACCCAGGGCCTAACCCAGACCCTAACCCAGACCCTAACCCAGGGCCTAACCCAGACTCTAACCCAGACTCTAACCCAGACACTAACCCAGACTCTAACCCAGGGCCTAACCCAGACCCTAACCCAGACCCTAACCCAGACCCTAACCCAGACCCTAACCCAGACCCTAACCCAGACACTAACCCAGACCCTAACCCAGACACTAACCCAGACCCTAACCCAGACCCTAACCCAGACTCTAACCCAGACCCTAACCCAGACTCTAACCCAGGGCCTAACCCAGGGCCTAACCCAGACTCTAACCCAGACCCTAACCCAGACACTAACCCAGACCCTAACCCAGACCCTAACCCAGACACTAACCCAGACCCTAACCCAGACCCTAACCCAGACCCTAACCCAGACTCTAACCCAGGGCCTAACCCAGACCCTAACCCAAACCCTAACCCAGGGCCTAACCCAGGGCCTAACCCAGACTCTAACCCAGACTCTAACCCAGACCCTAACCCAGGGCCTAACCCAGACACTAACCCAGACCCTAACCCAGACCCTAACCCAGACACTAACCCAGGGCCTAACCCAGACCCTAACCCAAACCCTAACCCAGGGCCTAACCCAGGGCCTAACCCAGACTCTAACCCAGACTCTAACCCAGACCCTAACCCAGGGCCTAACCCAGACACTAACCCAGACCCTAACCCAGACCCTAACCCAGACCCTAACCCAGGGCCTAACCCAGACACTAACCCAGACCCTAACCCAGACCCTAACCCAGACCCTAACCCAGACCCTAACCCAGACACTAACCCAGGGCCTAACCCAGACCCTAACCCAGACACTAACCCAGACTCTAACCCAGACCCTAACCCAGACCCTAGTCCAGGGCCTAACCCAGACTCTAACCCAGACTCTAACCCAGACACTAACCCAGACCCTAACCCAGACCCTAACCCAGACTCTAACCCAGACCCTAACCCAGACCCTAACCCAGACTCTAACCCAGACTCTAACCCAGACACTAACCCAGACCCTAACCCAGGGCCTAACCCAGACACTAACCCAGGGCCTAACCCAGACCCTAACCCAGGGCCTAACCCAGACCCTAACCCAGACCCTAACCCAGACACTAACCCAGACCCTAACCCAGGGCCTAACCCAGACACTAACCCAGACCCTAACCCAGGGCCTAACCCAGACACTAACCCAGACCCTAACCCAGACCCTAACCCAGGGCCTAACCCAGACCCTAACCCAGGGCCTAACCCAGACACTAACCCAGGGCCTAACCCAGACCCTAACCCAGACCCTAACCCAGGGCCTAACCCAGGGCCTAACTCAGACTCTAACCCAGACTCTAACCCAGGGCCTAACCCAGACCCTAACCCAGACACTAACCCAGGGCCTAACCCAGGGCCTAACCCAGACTCTAACCCAGACTCTAACCCAGGGCCTAACCCAGACCCTAACCCAGACCCTAACCCAGACCCTAACCCAGACCCTAACCCAGGGCCTAACCCAGACTCTAACCCAGACCCTAACCCAGACCCTAACCCAGACCCTAACCCAGACCCTAACCCAGACACTAACCCAGACCCTAACCCAGACACTAACCCAGGGCCTAACCCAGACCCTAACCCAGGGCCTAACCCAGACCCTAACCCAGACCCTAACCCAGGGCCTAACCCAGACTCTAACCCAGACCCTAACCCAGACCCTAACCCAGACTCTAACCCAGACACTAACCCAGACCCTAACCCAGGGCCTAACCCAGACCCTAACCCAGGGCCTAACCCAGACACTAACCCAGGGCCTAACCCAGACCCTAACCCAGACCCTAACCCAGGGCCTAACCCAGGGCCTAACTCAGACTCTAACCCAGACTCTAACCCAGGGCCTAACCCAGACCCTAACCCAGACACTAACCCAGGGCCTAACCCAGGGCCTAACCCAGACTCTAACCCAGACTCTAACCCAGGGCCTAACCCAGACCCTAACCCAGACCCTAACCCAGACCCTAACCCAGACCCTAACCCAGGGCCTAACCCAGACTCTAACCCAGACCCTAACCCAGACCCTAACCCAGACCCTAACCCAGACACTAACCCAAACCCTAACCCAGACACTAACCCAGGGCCTAACCCAGACCCTAACCCAGGGCCTAACCCAGACCCTAACCCAGACCCTAACCCAGGGCCTAACCCAGACTCTAACCCAGACCCTAACCCAGACCCTAACCCAGACTCTAACCCAGGGCCTAACCCAGACCCTAACCCAGGGCCTAACCCAGACCCTAACCCAGGGCCTAACCCAGGGCCTAACCCAGACACTAACCCAGGGCCTAACCCAGACCCTAACCCAGACCCTAACCCAGACACTAACCCAGACCCTAACCCAGGGCCTAACCCAGACACTAACCCAGACCCTAACCCAGGGCCTAACCCAGACACTAACCCAGACCCTAACCCAGACACTAACCCAGACTCTAACCCAGGGCCTAACCCAGACACTAACCCAGACCCTAACCCAGGGCCTAACCCAGACACTAACCCAGACCCTAACCCAGACCCTAACCCAGGGCCTAACCCAGACACTAACCCAGACCCTAACCCAGGGCCTAACCCAGACCCTAACCCAGACCCTAACCCAGACCCTAACCCAGACCCTAACCCAGGGCCTAACCCAGACCCTAACCCAGACCCTAACCCAGACCCTAACCCAGACCCTAACCCAGACCCTAACCCAGACCCTAACCCAGGGCCTAACCCAGACCCTAACCCAGACACTAACCCAGACCCTAACCCAGACCCTAACCCAGACCCTAACCCAGGGCCTAACCCAGACACTAACCCAGACCCTAACCCAGACCCTAACCCAGGGCCTAACCCAGACCCTAACCCAGGGCCTAACCCAGACCCTAACCCAGACCCTAACCCAGACCCTAACCCAGACCCTAACCCAGGGCCTAACCCAGACCCTAACCCAGACACTAACCCAGACCCTAACCCAGACCCTAACCCAGACCCTAACCCAGACCCTAACCCAGGGCCTAACCCAGACACTAACCCAGACCCTAACCCAGACCCTAACCCAGACCCTAACCCAGACCCTAACCCAGACACTAACCCAGGGCCTAACCCAGACACTAACCCAGACCCTAACCCAGACCCTAACCCAGGGCCTAACCCAGACCCTAACCCAGGGCCTAACCCAGACCCTAACCCAGACCCTAACCCAGACCCTAACCCAGACCCTAACCCAGACCCTAACCCAGACACTAACCCAGACCCTAACCCAGACCCTAACCCAGACCCTAACCCAGGGCCTAACCCAGGGCCTAACCCAGACCCTAACCCAGACCCTAACCCAGACCCTAACCCAGACCCTAACCCAGACCCTAACCCAGGGCCTAACCCAGGGCCTAACCCAGACCCTAACCCAGACCCTAACCCAGACACTAACCCAGACTCTAACCCAGACCCTAACCCAGACTCTAACCCAGACCCTAACCCAGACACTAACCCAGACCCTAACCCAGACCCTAACCCAGACACTAACCCAGACACTAACCCAGACACTAACCCAGACACTAACCCAGACCCTAACCCAGACCCTAACCCAGGGCCTAACCCAGACCCTAACCCAGACACTAACCCAGACTCTAACCCAGACACTAACCCAGACACTAACCCAGACCCTAACCCAGACCCTAACCCAGGGCCTAACCCAGACCCTAACCCAGACCCTAACCCAGACCCTAACCCAGACCCTAACCCAGACCCTAACCCAGACCCTAACCCAGACCCTAACCCAGACCCTAACCCAGACCCTAACCCAGACCCTAACCCAGACCCTAACCCAGACCCTAACCCAGGGCCTAACCCAGGGCCTAACCCAGGGCTTGGCCCAGGGGGCTCCTCACCTGCTCTTGGCGGTGGGGTTGCCGGTGGGCCCTCCGGGCCCTCTGCGTGTGGCTGCCCCTGCCGCCGCCGCCGCCGCCGCCGCCGGCCCCCTTGCGTGGCCGCTGCCGAAACGCCCGGTGCGGAGTTGGTGTCGAACCCAGGCCCGGAGGCCCGCGAGGTCCCCGGCCTCCGCCAGCGACGTCCGGGGCCAAGGGTTCACTCCGGCCTGGTCCAGCACCGCCACGGCCAGAGCACGGCCCACCTGGGGGAGGGAGGTGGGGGGTGGTGAGAGTGAGAGTGTGAGAGTATGAGTGAGTGAGTGTGTGAGTGAGTGAATGAGTGAGTGTATGAGTGAGTGAGTGTATGAGTGAGTGAGTGAATGAGTGAGTGAGTGTGTGAGTGTATGAGTGAGTGAGTGTATGAGTGAGTGAGTGTATGAGTGAGTGAGTGTATGAGTGAGTGAGTGTGTGAGTGTATGAGTGAGTGAGTGTATGAGTGAGTGTATGAGTGAGTGAGTGAGTGTATGAGTGAGTGTATGAGTGAGTGAATGAGTGTATGAGTGTATGAGTGTGTGAGTGAGTGTACGAGTGTGAGAGTGTGTGAGTGAGTGTATGAGTGGGTGAGTGTATGAGTGAGTGTGTGAGTGTATGAGTGTATGAGTGAGTGTATGAGTGAGTGAGTGTATGAGTGAGTGAGTGTATGAGTGTGAGAGTGAGTGAGTGTATGAGTGTGAGAGTGAGTGAGTGTATGAGTGAGTGAGTGTATGAGTGAGTGAGTGAGTGTATGAGTGAGTGTATGTGTGAGTGAGTGTATGAGTGAGTGAGTGTATGAGTGAGTGAGTGTATGAATTAGTGAGTGTATGAGTGAGTGTATGAGTGAGTGTATGAGTGTGTGAGTGAGTGTATGAGTGAGCGAGTGTATGAGTGAGTGTATGAGTGAGTGTATGAGTGAGTGTATGAGTGAGTGAGTGTATGAGGGAGTGAGTGTATGAGTGAGTGTATGAGTGAGTGAGTGAGTGTATGAGTGAGCGAGTGTATGAGTGAGTGAGTGTATGAGTGAGTGTATGAGTGAGTGAGTGTATGAGTGAGTGAGTGTATGAGTGAGTGTATGAGTGAGTGTATGAGTGAGTGAGTGTATGAGTGAGTGAGTGTATGAGTCAGTGTATGAGTGAGTGTATGAGTGAGTGTATGTGTGAGTGTATGAGTGAGTGAGTGTATGAGTGAGTGAGTGTATGAGTGAGTGTATGACTGAGTGTATGAGTGAGTGTATGAGTGAGTGTATGAGTGAGTGAGTGTATGAGTGAGTGAGTGTATGACTGAGTGTATGAGTGAGTGTATGAGTGAGTGTATGAGTGAGTGTATGAGTGAGTGAGTGTATGAGTGAGTGAGTGTATGAGTGAGTGAGTGAGTGTATGAGTGTATGAGTGAGTGTATGAGTGAGTAAGTGAGTGTATGAGTGAGTGAGTGTATGAGTGAGTGAGTGTATGAGTGAGTGTATGAGTGAGTGAGTGTATGAGTGAGTGAGTGTATGAGTGAGTGAGTGTATGAGTGTGTGTATGAGTGAGTGTATGACTGAGTGTGAGAATGTGTGAGTGAGCGTGTGAGAGTCAGTGAGTGTAAGAGTGAATGAGTGAGTGTGAGAGTGAGTGAGTGTGAGAGTGAATGAGTGTGAGAGTGAGTGTGTGAGTGAGTGTGAGAGTGAGTGAGTGTGAGAGTGTGAGAGTGAGTGAGTGTGAGAGTGTGAGAGTGAGTGTGAGAGTGTGGGAGTGTGAGAGTGAGTGTGAGAGTGAGTGAGTGTGTGAGTGAGTGTGAGAGTGAGTGTGTGAGTGAATGAGTGTGAGAGTGAGTGAGCGTGACCACCACCCATCCTTGCAGCGCCTCACGGCTCTCCGAACCTCCGAGCGAAGGCTGCGGTAAGCCTCCTCATTCTCTGACGTGGGATTCTGTAGCCGATGACAGTGGGCCTGTCGCTTTTTCTCAACCATCCTGAACACCTTCTCTGTCAGCCAGGGTCTCTGGGGAGGTCTGGACCGCGTACCCAAAGCAGCCATTGCAGCTGCATGAGTCACAGTCCTAAACCTCGCCCATTTACCCTCGACACCAGGAGGAGTCGGGGACGATGCCAACCCCAGCCGCAAGCGATGATGAAATTCTCGCTTGTAACTTTCATCAGCAGCTAGCTGAGACCAGGCCACTATGGGTTTGAATGGGGTCCTTGGGTGTACACCCACCACCGGAGTGGAAGAATGGCAGGCGCATCTTACAGATCACAAATCGCTCTTTAACTCCATCACAAAAAGTAACCTGCAGCGCCACACCCATCACCATCATTAGGGGAAAGAACGGTGATCCAATCTCCGACCCCCCAGGAACAGGTTTGCAGATTTGCTGAGCATTTCTGTGAGGTCCTGGGGGAGGGGATCCCTCAGCCAGGAAAACATCGTGGCACAAAGTGAGGATGACCCTGCTGAGGCTGCGGTGCCTCAAATATTGGACGAAGTCACCCCCTGTGAGTGGCTGGCTGAGGTGCCATCTGTTGAGGAAGTACTGAAGGCGATCCAGAGTCTGAGACCAGGAAAGGTAGCGGGCAGAGATGATCTCCCAAGTGAAATGCTGAGGGAGGGTGGCGTTTGTGCACAGACTGCCCTACATGACATCATAACAGTCTGGACCACTGGACGGGTTCCGCAGGATTGGAAGGATGCCCTGGTGGTCCCCCTCTTTAAGAAGCCTTCGATGGCTTTACCGGAGGAATTTCCACCTGGCACAGATATAACGGGAGGCTGATCGATGCCCGGGTGCGGTCAAGGGATGGCTCCCTATTGCTCAACCACGTTATGTATGCCGATGATCTGGTAATAGCTGCTCAGTCAGAGGAGGAGTTGGAGACGCTGCTGCTGAGACTGGAGCGTGCCACTAAGAGGTGGGGCCTTACCATCAGCCCCACCAAAACTAAGCACCTGCCTGGGTATTTTGTACCATCGGACACTCCACCCCCACAACTCCCAATCGGTGATGGGGCAGTTGTGGAGAGAGTGGAGAGTTTCCCATACCTGGGCAGTGTGCTCCAGTTTAACAGCAGAGGTCTCACTCCAAATCAGTCGAGCAGAAATATATTTTCATCGGTTGCGTGACGCTGTGTGGAAGCTACCTGGTCTGTCGCTCCGCACTAAGCTTCAGGTCTTCTCTGCCACGGTCATTCCCTCCCTTCTCTACGCTTGCGAAACGTGGACCCCCCCCCTAATGGAACATCTTCGCCGGTTAGAAACATTTAGGCTGGCCTGCCTACGATCCATCCTGGGTTTAACCAGACTGGATTGTGTGAAGAGCTCACAAATCCTTGAAAGATCTGGGCAAGGTCCCATCGGTGAGCTCCTCCGGCGGGCAAGGCTGCGATGGCTGGGCCATGTAGCCCGCATGCCCAGCCAGTATGTGAGAATGTGTGTGAGTTGTTTGAGAGTGGCAGTGTAAGAGTGTGTGTAAGAGTGTGAGAGTGTGAGCGAGTGTGTGTGTGTGTAAGAGTGTGAGAGTGTGTGTAAGAGTGTGTAAGAGTGTGTGTAAGAGTGTGTGTGTGTGTGTAAGAGTGTGTAAGAGTGTGAGAGTGAGTGTGTAAGAGTGTGTAAGAGTGTGTGTGTGTGTAAGAGTGTGAGAGCGTGTGTGTAAGAGTGTGTGTGTGTGTGTAAGAGTGTGTAAGAGTGTGAGAGAGCGTGAGAGAGTGAGCGAATGACGAGTGGCCAGCATCCCTCGCTCCCCTCACCTGCTCGTAGATGCTCGGCGTGTAGTGGGGGGGTGCCGATGGCCCCCCACCCTCCGTGGGCGAGTGGGCGGGGGGGGTAGCTCGCCCCCCATCGCCCACCACCGGAGCCAGCACCCCCACCTTACGCCCCGTGTTGTAGTTACACTCCAGCGTGTAGCTGTGGGGAGAGACCACGTGTTGTAGTTACACTCCAGTGTGTAGCTGTAGGGAGAGACCACGTGTTGTAGTTACACTCCAGCATGTAGCTGTGCGGAGAGACCACGTGTTGTAGTTACACTCCAGCGTGTAGCTGTGGGGAGAGACCACGTGTTGTAGTTACACTCCAGTGTGTAGCTGTAGGGAGAGACCACGTGTTGTAGTTACACTCCAGCGTGTAGCTGTGCGGAGAGACCACGTGTTGTAGTTACACTCCAGCGTGTAGCTGTAGGGAGAGACCACGTGTTGTAGTTACACTCCAGCGTGTAGCTGTGGGTAGAGACCACGTGTTGTAGTTACACTCCAGCGTGTAGCTGTAGGGAGAGACCACGTGTTGTAGTTACACTCCAGCGTGTAGCTGTAGAGACCACGTGTTGTAGTTACACTCCAGCGTGTAGCTGTGGGGAGAGACCACGTGTTGTAGTTACACTCCAGAGTGTAGCTGTAGGGAGAGACCACGTGTTGTAGTTACACTCCAGCGTGTAGCTGTAGGGAGAGACCACGTGTTGTAGTTACACTCCAGTGTGTAGCTGTGTAGAAAGACCACGTGTTGTAGTTACACTCCAGTGTGTAGCTGTAGAGACCACGTGTTGTAGTTACACTCCAGCGTGTAGCTGTAGAGACCACGTGTTGTAGTTACACTCCAGCGTGTAGCTGCATAGAGACCACGTGTTGTAGTTACACTCCAGCATGTAGCTGTAGAGACCACGTGTTGTAGTTACACTCCAGCGTGTAGCTGTAGAGACCACGTGTTGTAGTTACACTCCAGCGTGTAGCTGTGTAGGGAGAGACCACGTGTTGTAGTTACACTCCAGCGTGTAGCTGTAGGAGAGACCACGTGTTGTAGTTACACTCCAGCGTGTAGCTGTGGGGAGAGACCACGTGTTGTAGTTACACTCCAGCGTGTAGCTGTGGGGAGAGACCACGTGTTGTAGTTACACTCCAGTGTGTAGCTGTAGGGAGAGACCACGTGTTGTAGTTACACTCCAGCATGTAGCTGTGCGGAGAGACCACGTGTTGTAGTTACACTCCAGCGTGTAGCTGTGGGGAGAGACCACGTGTTGTAGTTACACTCCAGTGTGTAGCTGTAGGGAGAGACCACGTGTTGTAGTTACACTCCAGCGTGTAGCTGTGCGGAGAGACCACGTGTTGTAGTTACACTCCAGCGTGTAGCTGTAGGGAGAGACCACGTGTTGTAGTTACACTCCAGCGTGTAGCTGTGGGTAGAGACCACGTGTTGTAGTTACACTCCAGCGTGTAGCTGTAGGGAGAGACCACGTGTTGTAGTTACACTCCAGCGTGTAGCTGTAGGGAGAGACCACGTGTTGTAGTTACACTCCAGCGTGTAGCTGTGGGGAGAGACCACGTGTTGTAGTTACACTCCAGCGTGTAGCTGTAGGGAGAGACCACGTGTTGTAGTTACACTCCAGCGTGTAGCTGTAGGGAGAGACCACGTGTTGTAGTTACACTCCAGCGTGTAGCTGTAGAGACCACGTGTTGTAGTTACACTCCAGTGTGTAGCTGTAGAGACCACGTGTTGT
>NW_022638240.1:105000-222427 GCF_010993605.1 Petromyzon marinus
CTGTGCAGGGACACTCTCCCACTGCCCTCTTTGCTCTGCCCGTCGCGGCTGTCCACGGCGCTCATTCCCTTGTGTCTGTGTGGTGTGTGTGTGTGTACCACTGTGTGTGTGTACCACTGTGTGTGTGGTGTGTGTGTGTGTGTACCAGTGTGTGTACCAGTGTGTGTGTGTGTGTACCACTGTGTGTGGTGTGTACCAGTGAGTGATGCCCGTGGCTCTGTGCAGGGACACTCTCCCACTGCCCTCTTTGCTCTGCCCGTCGCGGCTGTCCACGGCGCTCATTCCCTTGTGTCTGTGTGTGTGTGTACCAGTGTGTGTGTGTGTACCAGTGTGTGTGTACCACAGTGTGTGTGTACCACTGTGTGTGTACTAGTGTGTGTGTGTGGTGTGTACCACTGTGTGTGGTGTGTACCAGTGAGTGATGCCCGTGGCTCTGTGCAGGGACACTCTCCCACTGCCCTCTTTGCTCTGCCCGTCGCGGCTGTCCACGGCGCTCATTCCCTTGTGTCTGTGTGTGGTGTGTGTGTGGTGTGTACCAGTGTGTGTGTGTGTGTACCACTGTGTGTGTGTACCACTGTGTGTACCAGTGTGTGGTGTGTACCACTGTGTGTGTACCACTGTGTGTGTGTGTACCAGTGTGTGTGTGTACCAGTGTGTGTGTGTGTGTACCAGTGTGTGTGTACCACAGTGTGTGTACCAGTGTGTGTGTGTACCAGTGTGTGTGTACCAGTGTGTGTACCACTGTGTGTACCACTGTGTGTGTGTACCACTGTGTGTACCAGTGTGTGTGTACCACAGTGTGTGTGTACCAGTGAGTGATGCCCGTGGCTCTGTGCAGGGACACTCTCCCACTGCCCTCTTTGCTCTGCCCGTCGCGGCTGTCCACGGCGCTCATTCCCTTGTGTCTGTGTGTGTGTGTGGTGTGTGTGGTGTGTACCAGTGTGTGTGTGTGTGGTGTGTACCAGTGTGTGTGTCTGTGTGTGTATGGTGTGTACCAGTGTGTGTGTACCAGTGTGTGGTGTGTACCACTGTGTGTGTACCAGTGTGTGTACCACAGTGTGTGTGTACCAGTGAGTGATGCCCGTGGCTCTGTGCAGGGACACTCTCCCACTGCCCTCTTTGCTCTGCCCGTCGCGGCTGTCCACGGCGCTCATTCCCTTGTGTACCAGTGTGTGTGTGTACCACTGTGTGTGTGTGTACCACTGTGTGTGTGTACCAGTGTGTGTGTGTGTGTACCAGTGTGTGTGTGTACCACAGTGTGTGTACCACAGTGTGTGTGTGTACCAGTGTGTGATGCCCGTGGCTCTGTGCAGGGACACTCTCCCACTGCCCTCTTTGCTCTGCCCGTCGCGGCTGTCCACGGCGCTCATTCCCTTGTGTCTGTGGTGTGTGTGTGTGTACCAGTGTGTGTACCAGTGTGTGTGTACCACTGTGTGTACCACTGTGTCTGTGTGTCTGTGTGGTGTGTACCAGTGTGTGTGTACCACTGTGTGTGTGTGTACCAGTGTGTGTACCAGTGTGTGTGTGTGTGGTGTGTGTGTGTACCAGTGTGTGTGTGTGTACCAGTGTGTGTGTGTGTGGTGTGTGTGTGTACCAGTGTGTGTGTGTGTACCACAGTGTGTGTGTACCAGTGTGTGTGTACCACTGTGTGTGTGTGTACCAGTGAGTGATGCCCGTGGCTCTGTGCAGGGACACTCTCCCACTGCCCTCTTTGCTCTGCCCGTCGCGGCTGTCCACGGCGCTCATTCCCTTGTGTCTGTGTGTGTGTGTACCAGTGTGTGTGTGTGTACCAGTGTGTGTGTACCACAGTGTGTGTGTACCACTGTGTGTGTACTAGTGTGTGTGTGTGGTGTGTACCACTGTGTGTGGTGTGTACCAGTGAGTGATGCCCGTGGCTCTGTGCAGGGACACTCTCCCACTGCCCTCTTTGCTCTGCCCGTCGCGGCTGTCCACGGCGCTCATTCCCTTGTGTCTGTGTGTGGTGTGTGTGTGGTGTGTACCAGTGTGTGTGTGTGTGTACCAGTGTGTGTGTACCACTGTGTGTGTGTACCACTGTGTGTACCAGTGTGTGGTGTGTACCACTGTGTGTGTACCACTGTGTGTGTGTGTACCAGTGTGTGTGTGTACCAGTGTGTGTGTACCACAGTGTGTGTACCAGTGTGTGTGTGTACCAGTGTGTGTGTACCAGTGTGTGTACCACTGTGTGTACCACTGTGTGTGTGTACCACTGTGTGTACCAGTGTGTGTGTACCACAGTGTGTGTGTACCAGTGAGTGATGCCCGTGGCTCTGTGCAGGGACACTCTCCCACTGCCCTCTTTGCTCTGCCCGTCGCGGCTGTCCACGGCGCTCATTCCCTTGTGTACCAGTGTGTGTGTGTGGTGTGTGTGGTGTGTACCAGTGTGTGTGTGTGTGGTGTGTACCAGTGTGTGTGTCTGTGTGTGTATGGTGTGTACCAGTGTGTGTGTACCAGTGTGTGGTGTGTACCACTGTGTGTGTACCAGTGTGTGTACCACAGTGTGTGTGTACCAGTGAGTGATGCCCGTGGCTCTGTGCAGGGACACTCTCCCACTGCCCTCTTTGCTCTGCCCGTCGCGGCTGTCCACGGCGCTCATTCCCTTGTGTACCAGTGTGTGTGTGTACCACTGTGTGTGTACCAGTGTGTGTGTGTCTGTGTGTGTGTACCACAGTGTGTGTGTACCAGTGAGTGATGCCCGTGGCTCTGTGCAGGGACACTCTCCCACTGCCCTCTTTGCTCTGCCCGTCGCGGCTGTCCACGGCGCTCATTCCCTTGTGTCTGTGTGTGTGTGGTGTGTGTGTGTGGTGTGTATGTACCACTGTGTGTGTCTGTGTGTCTGTGTGTACCAGTGTGTGTGTGGTGTGTGTGTGGTGTGTGTGTGTGTGGTGTGTACCAGTGTGTGTGTCTGTGTGTGTGTGTACCAGTGTGTGTGTACCACTGTGTGTGTGTGTACCAGTGTGGTGTGTACCAGTGAGTGATGCCCGTGGCTCTGTGCAGGGACACTCTCCCACTGCCCTCTTTGCTCTGCCCGTCGCGGCTGTCCACGGCGCTCATTCCCTTGTGTACCAGTGTGTGTGTGTACCACTGTGTGTGTGTGTACCACTGTGTGTGTGTACCAGTGTGTGTGTGTGTGTACCAGTGTGTGTGTGTACCACAGTGTGTGTACCACAGTGTGTGTGTGTACCAGTGAGTGATGCCCGTGGCTCTGTGCAGGGACACTCTCCCACTGCCCTCTTTGCTCTGCCCGTCGCGGCTGTCCACGGCGCTCATTCCCTTGTGTCTGTGGTGTGTGTGTGTGTACCAGTGTGTGTACCAGTGTGTGTGTACCACTGTGTGTACCACTGTGTCTGTGTGTCTGTGTGGTGTGTACCAGTGTGTGTGTACCACTGTGTGTGTGTGTACCAGTGTGTGTACCAGTGTGTGTGTGTGTGGTGTGTGTGTGTACCAGTGTGTGTGTGTGTACCAGTGTCTGTGTGTGTACCAGTGTCTCTGTGTGTACCAGTGTGTGTGTGTGTACCAGTGTTACTGTGTGTGTACCAGTGTCTCTGTGTGTACCAGTGTGTGTACCAGTGAGTGATGCCCGTGGCTCTGTGCAGGGACACTCTCCCACTGCCCTCTTTGCTCTGCCCGTCGCGGCTGTCCACGGCGCTCATTCCCTTGTGTCTGTGTGGTGTGTGTGTGTACCACTGTGTGTGTGTGGTGTGTGTGTGTGCTCTGTGTGTGTGTGGTGTGTGTGTCTGTGTGTGTGTGTGGTGTGTGGTGTGTCTGTGTCTGTGGTGTGTGTGTGTGTACCAGTGTGTGTGTGTGGTGTGTGTGTGTGTACCAGTGTGTGTGTGTACCACTGTGTGTGTACCAGTGTGTGTGGTGTACCAGTGTGTGTGTCTGTGTGTGTGTGTACCAGTGTGTGTACCAGTGTGTGTGTGTACCAGTGAGTGATGCCCGTGGCTCTGTGCAGGGACACTCTCCCACTGCCCTCTTTGCTCTGCCCGTCGCGGCTGTCCACGGCGCTCATTCCCTTGTGTACCAGTGTGTGTGTCTGTGTGTGTGTACCAGTGTGTGTCTGTGTGTGTGGTGTGTGTGTGTGTACCACTGTGTGTGTACCAGTGTGTGTGTACCAGTGAGTGATGCCCGTGGCTCTGTGCAGGGACACTCTCCCACTGCCCTCTTTGCTCTGCCCGTCGCGGCTGTCCACGGCGCTCATTCCCTTGTGTCTGTGTGTGTGTGTACCACTGTGTGTGGTGTATACCAGTGTGTGTGTGTGTACCAGTGTGTGTGTGTGGTGTGTACCAGTGTGTGTGTACCAGTGTGTGTGTGTACCACAGTGTGTGTATACCAGTGTGTGTGTGTGTACCAGTGTGTGTGTGTGGTGTGTACCAGTGTGTGTGTACCACTGTGTGTGTGTACCACAGTGTGTGTGTACCAGTGTGGTGTACCAGTGAGTGATGCCCGTGGCTCTGTGCAGGGACACTCTCCCACTGCCCTCTTTGCTCTGCCCGTCGCGGCTGTCCACGGCGCTCATTCCCTTGTGTGTGTGTGTGGTGTGTGTGTGTACCACTGTGTCTGTGTGTGTGTGTACCAGTGTGTGTGTGTACCACTGTGTGTGTGTCTGTGTGTGTACCAGTGTGTGTGTACCACTGTGTGGTGTGTACAGTGAGTGATGCCCGTGGCTCTGTGCAGGGACACTCTCCCACTGCCCTCTTTGCTCTGCCCGTCGCGGCTGTCCACGGCGCTCATTCCCTTGTGTCTGTGTGTGTGTACCACTGTGTGTGTGTACCACTGTGTCTGTGTGTGTGTGTACCAGTGTGTGTGTACCAGTGAGTGATGCCCGTGGCTCTGTGCAGGGACACTCTCCCACTGCCCTCTTTGCTCTGCCCGTCGCGGCTGTCCACGGCGCTCATTCCTTGTGTCTGTGTGTGTGTACCACTGTGTGTGTGTACCACTGTGTCTGTGTGTGTGTTGTACCAGTGTGTGTGTACCAGTGAGTGATGCCCGTGGCTCTGTGCAGGGACACTCTCCCACTGCCCTCTTTGCTCTGCCCGTCGCGGCTGTCCACGGCGCTCATTCCCTTGTGTCTGTGTGTGTGGTGTGTGTGTACCAGTGTGTGTGTGTACCACTGTGTGTGTGTGTACCACTGTGTGTGTGTGTACCAGTGTGTGTGTTGTGTGTGTGTGTGTGGTGTGTACCAGTGTGTGTGTACCACTGTGTGTGGTGTGTACCAGTGTGTGTGTGGTGTGTGTGTGTGTGGTGTGTACCAGTGTGTGTGTACCACTGTGTGTGGTGTGTACCAGTGTGTGTGTGTGTGTACCAGTGTGTGTGTACCACTGTGTGTGGTGTGTACCAGTGAGTGATGCCCGTGGCTCTGTGCAGGGACACTCTCCCACTGCCCTCTTTGCTCTGCCCGTCGCGGCTGTCCACGGCGCTCATTCCCTTGTGTCTGTGTGGTGTGTGTGTGTGTACCACTGTGTGTGTGTACCACTGTGTGTGTGGTGTGTGTGTGTGTGTACCAGTGTGTGTACCAGTGTGTGTGTGTGTGTACCACTGTGTGTGGTGTGTACCAGTGAGTGATGCCCGTGGCTCTGTGCAGGGACACTCTCCCACTGCCCTCTTTGCTCTGCCCGTCGCGGCTGTCCACGGCGCTCATTCCCTTGTGTCTGTGTGTGGTGTGTGTGTGGTGTGTACCAGTGTGTGTGTGTGTGTACCAGTGTGTGTGTACCACTGTGTGTGTGTACCACTGTGTGTACCAGTGTGTGGTGTGTACCACTGTGTGTGTACCACTGTGTGTGTGTGTACCAGTGTGTGTGTGTACCAGTGTGTGTGTGTGTGTACCAGTGTGTGTGTACCACAGTGTGTGTACCAGTGTGTGTGTGTACCAGTGTGTGTGTACCAGTGTGTGTACCACTGTGTGTACCACTGTGTGTGTGTACCACTGTGTGTACCAGTGTGTGTGTACCACAGTGTGTGTGTACCAGTGAGTGATGCCCGTGGCTCTGTGCAGGGACACTCTCCCACTGCCCTCTTTGCTCTGCCCGTCGCGGCTGTCCACGGCGCTCATTCCCTTGTGTACCAGTGTGTGTGTGTACCACTGTGTGTGTGTGTACCACTGTGTGTGTGTACCAGTGTGTGTGTGTGTGTACCAGTGTGTGTGTGTACCACAGTGTGTGTACCACAGTGTGTGTGTGTACCAGTGAGTGATGCCCGTGGCTCTGTGCAGGGACACTCTCCCACTGCCCTCTTTGCTCTGCCCGTCGCGGCTGTCCACGGCGCTCATTCCCTTGTGTCTGTGGTGTGTGTGTGTGTACCAGTGTGTGTACCAGTGTGTGTGTACCACTGTGTGTACCACTGTGTCTGTGTGTCTGTGTGGTGTGTACCAGTGTGTGTGTACCACTGTGTGTGTGTGTACCAGTGTGTGTACCAGTGTGTGTGTGTGTGGTGTGTGTGTGTACCAGTGTGTGTGTGTGTACCAGTGTGTGTGTGTGTGGTGTGTGTGTGTACCAGTGTGTGTGTGTGTACCAGTGTGTGTGTGTACCAGTGTGTGTGTGTGTACCAGTGTGTGTACCAGTGAGTGATGCCCGTGGCTCTGTGCAGGGACACTCTCCCACTGCCCTCTTTGCTCTGCCCGTCGCGGCTGTCCACGGCGCTCATTCCCTTGTGTCTGTGTGGTGTGTGTGTGTACCACTGTGTGTGTGTGGTGTGTGTGTGTGCTCTGTGTGTGTGTGGTGTGTGTGTCTGTGTGTGTGTGTGGTGTGTGGTGTGTCTGTGTCTGTGGTGTGTGTGTGTGTACCAGTGTGTGTGTGTGGTGTGTGTGTGTGTACCAGTGTGTGTGTGTACCACTGTGTGTGTACCAGTGTGTGTGGTGTACCAGTGTGTGTGTCTGTGTGTGTGTGTACCAGTGTGTGTACCAGTGTGTGTGTGTACCAGTGAGTGATGCCCGTGGCTCTGTGCAGGGACACTCTCCCACTGCCCTCTTTGCTCTGCCCGTCGCGGCTGTCCACGGCGCTCATTCCCTTGTGTACCAGTGTGTGTGTCTGTGTGTGTGTACCAGTGTGTGTCTGTGTGTGTGGTGTGTGTGTGTGTACCACTGTGTGTGTACCAGTGTGTGTGTACCAGTGAGTGATGCCCGTGGCTCTGTGCAGGGACACTCTCCCACTGCCCTCTTTGCTCTGCCCGTCGCGGCTGTCCACGGCGCTCATTCCCTTGTGTCTGTGTGTGTGTGTACCACTGTGTGTGGTGTATACCAGTGTGTGTGTGTGTACCAGTGTGTGTGTGTGGTGTGTACCAGTGTGTGTGTACCAGTGTGTGTGTGTACCACAGTGTGTGTATACCAGTGTGTGTGTGTGTACCAGTGTGTGTGTGTGGTGTGTACCAGTGTGTGTGTACCACTGTGTGTGTGTACCACAGTGTGTGTGTACCAGTGTGGTGTACCAGTGAGTGATGCCCGTGGCTCTGTGCAGGGACACTCTCCCACTGCCCTCTTTGCTCTGCCCGTCGCGGCTGTCCACGGCGCTCATTCCCTTGTGTGTGTGTGTGGTGTGTGTGTGTACCACTGTGTCTGTGTGTGTGTGTACCAGTGTGTGTGTGTACCACTGTGTGTGTGTCTGTGTGTGTACCAGTGTGTGTGTACCACTGTGTGGTGTGTACCAGTGAGTGATGCCCGTGGCTCTGTGCAGGGACACTCTCCCACTGCCCTCTTTGCTCTGCCCGTCGCGGCTGTCCACGGCGCTCATTCCCTTGTGTCTGTGTGTGTGTACCACTGTGTGTGTGTACCACTGTGTCTGTGTGTGTGTGTACCAGTGTGTGTGTACCAGTGAGTGATGCCCGTGGCTCTGTGCAGGGACACTCTCCCACTGCCCTCTTTGCTCTGCCCGTCGCGGCTGTCCACGGCGCTCATTCCCTTGTGTCTGTGTGTGTGTACCACTGTGTGTGTGTACCACTGTGTCTGTGTGTGTGTGTACCAGTGTGTGTGTACCAGTGAGTGATGCCCGTGGCTCTGTGCAGGGACACTCTCCCACTGCCCTCTTTGCTCTGCCCGTCGCGGCTGTCCACGGCGCTCATTCCCTTGTGTACCAGTGTGTGTGTGTGTACCACTGTGTGTGTGTGTGTACCAGTGTGTGTGTGTGTCTGTGTGTACCAGTGTGTGTGTGTACCACTGTGTGTGTGTGTACCACTGTGTGTGTACCAGTGTGTGTGTACCACTGTGTGTGTGTACCACTGTGTCTGTGTGTGTGTGTACCAGTGTGTGTGTGTGTACCAGTGAGTGATGCCCGTGGCTCTGTGCAGGGACACTCTCCCACTGCCCTCTTTGCTCTGCCCGTTCGCGGCTGTCCACGGCGCTCATTCCCTTGTGTCTGTGTGTGTGGTGTGTGTGTACCAGTGTGTGTGTGTACCACTGTGTGTGTGTGTACCACTGTGTGTGTGTGTACCAGTGTGTGTGTTGTGTGTGTGTGTGTGGTGTGTACCAGTGTGTGTGTACCACTGTGTGTGGTGTGTACCAGTGTGTGTGTGGTGTGTGTGTGTGTGGTGTGTACCAGTGTGTGTGTACCACTGTGTGTGGTGTGTACCAGTGTGTGTGTGTGTGTACCAGTGTGTGTGTACCACTGTGTGTGGTGTGTACCAGTGAGTGATGCCCGTGGCTCTGTGCAGGGACACTCTCCCACTGCCCTCTTTGCTCTGCCCGTCGCGGCTGTCCACGGCGCTCATTCCCTTGTGTCTGTGTGGTGTGTGTGTGTGTACCACTGTGTGTGTGTACCACTGTGTGTGTGGTGTGTGTGTGTGTGTACCAGTGTGTGTACCAGTGTGTGTGTGTGTGTACCACTGTGTGTGGTGTGTACCAGTGAGTGATGCCCGTGGCTCTGTGCAGGGACACTCTCCCACTGCCCTCTTTGCTCTGCCCGTCGCGGCTGTCCACGGCGCTCATTCCCTTGTGTCTGTGTGTGGTGTGTGTGTGGTGTGTACCAGTGTGTGTGTGTGTGTACCAGTGTGTGTGTACCACTGTGTGTGTGTACCACTGTGTGTACCAGTGTGTGGTGTGTACCACTGTGTGTGTACCACTGTGTGTGTGTGTACCAGTGTGTGTGTGTACCAGTGTGTGTGTGTGTGTACCAGTGTGTGTGTACCACAGTGTGTGTACCAGTGTGTGTGTGTACCAGTGTGTGTGTACCAGTGTGTGTACCACTGTGTGTACCACTGTGTGTGTGTACCACTGTGTGTACCAGTGTGTGTGTACCACAGTGTGTGTGTACCAGTGAGTGATGCCCGTGGCTCTGTGCAGGGACACTCTCCCACTGCCCTCTTTGCTCTGCCCGTCGCGGCTGTCCACGGCGCTCATTCCCTTGTGTACCAGTGTGTGTGTGTACCACTGTGTGTGTGTGTACCAGTGTGTGTGTGTACCAGTGTGTGTGTGTGTGTACCAGTGTGTGTGTGTACCACAGTGTGTGTACCACAGTGTGTGTGTGTACCAGTGTGTGATGCCCGTGGCTCTGTGCAGGGACACTCTCCCACTGCCCTCTTTGCTCTGCCCGTCGCGGCTGTCCACGGCGCTCATTCCCTTGTGTCTGTGGTGTGTGTGTGTGTACCAGTGTGTGTACCAGTGTGTGTGTACCACTGTGTGTACCACTGTGTGTGTGTGTCTGTGTGGTGTGTACCAGTGTGTGTGTACCACTGTGTGTGTGTGTACCAGTGTGTGTACCAGTGTGTGTGTGTGTGGTGTGTGTGTGTACCAGTGTGTGTGTGTGTACCAGTGTGTGTGTGTGTGGTGTGTGTGTGTACCAGTGTGTGTGTGTGTACCACAGTGTGTGTGTACCAGTGTGTGTGTACCACTGTGTGTGTGTGTACCAGTGAGTGATGCCCGTGGCTCTGTGCAGGGACACTCTCCCACTGCCCTCTTTGCTCTGCCCGTCGCGGCTGTCCACGGCGCTCATTCCCTTGTGTCTGTGTGTGGTGTGTGTGTGGTGTGTACCAGTGTGTGTGTGTGTGTACCAGTGTGTGTGTACCACTGTGTGTGTGTACCACTGTGTGTACCAGTGTGTGGTGTGTACCACTGTGTGTGTACCACTGTGTGTGTGTGTACCAGTGTGTGTGTGTACCAGTGTGTGTGTACCACAGTGTGTGTACCAGTGTGTGTGTGTACCAGTGTGTGTGTACCAGTGTGTGTACCACTGTGTGTACCACTGTGTGTGTGTACCACTGTGTGTACCAGTGTGTGTGTACCACAGTGTGTGTGTACCAGTGAGTGATGCCCGTGGCTCTGTGCAGGGACACTCTCCCACTGCCCTCTTTGCTCTGCCCGTCGCGGCTGTCCACGGCGCTCATTCCCTTGTGTACCAGTGTGTGTGTGTGGTGTGTGTGGTGTGTACCAGTGTGTGTGTGTGTGGTGTGTACCAGTGTGTGTGTCTGTGTGTGTATGGTGTGTACCAGTGTGTGTGTACCAGTGTGTGGTGTGTACCACTGTGTGTGTACCAGTGTGTGTACCACAGTGTGTGTGTACCAGTGAGTGATGCCCGTGGCTCTGTGCAGGGACACTCTCCCACTGCCCTCTTTGCTCTGCCCGTCGCGGCTGTCCACGGCGCTCATTCCCTTGTGTACCAGTGTGTGTGTGTACCACTGTGTGTGTACCAGTGTGTGTGTGTCTGTGTGTGTGTACCACAGTGTGTGTGTACCAGTGAGTGATGCCCGTGGCTCTGTGCAGGGACACTCTCCCACTGCCCTCTTTGCTCTGCCCGTCGCGGCTGTCCACGGCGCTCATTCCCTTGTGTCTGTGTGTGTGTGGTGTGTGTGTGTGGTGTGTATGTACCACTGTGTGTGTCTGTGTGTCTGTGTGTACCAGTGTGTGTGTGGTGTGTGTGTGGTGTGTGTGTGTGTGGTGTGTACCAGTGTGTGTGTCTGTGTGTGTGTGTACCAGTGTGTGTGTACCACTGTGTGTGTGTGTACCAGTGTGGTGTGTACCAGTGAGTGATGCCCGTGGCTCTGTGCAGGGACACTCTCCCACTGCCCTCTTTGCTCTGCCCGTCGCGGCTGTCCACGGCGCTCATTCCCTTGTGTACCAGTGTGTGTGTGTACCACTGTGTGTGTGTGTACCACTGTGTGTGTGTACCAGTGTGTGTGTGTGTGTACCAGTGTGTGTGTGTACCACAGTGTGTGTACCACAGTGTGTGTGTGTACCAGTGAGTGATGCCCGTGGCTCTGTGCAGGGACACTCTCCCACTGCCCTCTTTGCTCTGCCCGTCGCGGCTGTCCACGGCGCTCATTCCCTTGTGTCTGTGGTGTGTGTGTGTGTACCAGTGTGTGTACCAGTGTGTGTGTACCACTGTGTGTACCACTGTGTCTGTGTGTCTGTGTGGTGTGTACCAGTGTGTGTGTACCACTGTGTGTGTGTGTACCAGTGTGTGTACCAGTGTGTGTGTGTGTGGTGTGTGTGTGTACCAGTGTGTGTGTGTGTACCAGTGTGTGTGTGTACCAGTGTGTGTGTGTGTACCAGTGTGTGTGTGTACCAGTGTGTGTGTGTGTACCAGTGTGTGTACCAGTGAGTGATGCCCGTGGCTCTGTGCAGGGACACTCTCCCACTGCCCTCTTTGCTCTGCCCGTCGCGGCTGTCCACGGCGCTCATTCCCTTGTGTCTGTGTGGTGTGTGTGTGTACCACTGTGTGTGTGTGGTGTGTGTGTGTGCTCTGTGTGTGTGTGGTGTGTGTGTCTGTGTGTGTGTGTGGTGTGTGGTGTGTCTGTGTCTGTGGTGTGTGTGTGTGTACCAGTGTGTGTGTGTGGTGTGTGTGTGTGTACCAGTGTGTGTGTGTACCACTGTGTGTGTACCAGTGTGTGTGGTGTACCAGTGTGTGTGTCTGTGTGTGTGTGTTCCAGTGTGTGTACCAGTGTGTGTGTGTACCAGTGAGTGATGCCCGTGGCTCTGTGCAGGGACACTCTCCCACTGCCCTCTTTGCTCTGCCCGTCGCGGCTGTCCACGGCGCTCATTCCCTTGTGTACCAGTGTGTGTGTCTGTGTGTGTGTACCAGTGTGTGTCTGTGTGTGTGGTGTGTGTGTGTGTGTACCACTGTGTGTGTACCAGTGTGTGTGTACCAGTGAGTGATGCCCGTGGCTCTGTGCAGGGACACTCTCCCACTGCCCTCTTTGCTCTGCCCGTCGCGGCTGTCCACGGCGCTCATTCCCTTGTGTCTGTGTGTGTGTGTACCACTGTGTGTGGTGTATACCAGTGTGTGTGTGTGTACCAGTGTGTGTGTGTGGTGTGTACCAGTGTGTGTGTACCAGTGTGTGTGTGTACCACAGTGTGTGTATACCAGTGTGTGTGTGTGTACCAGTGTGTGTGTGTGGTGTGTACCAGTGTGTGTGTACCACTGTGTGTGTGTACCACAGTGTGTGTGTACCAGTGTGGTGTACCAGTGAGTGATGCCCGTGGCTCTGTGCAGGGACACTCTCCCACTGCCCTCTTTGCTCTGCCCGTCGCGGCTGTCCACGGCGCTCATTCCCTTGTGTGTGTGTGTGGTGTGTGTGTGTACCACTGTGTCTGTGTGTGTGTGTACCAGTGTGTGTGTGTACCACTGTGTGTGTGTCTGTGTGTGTACCAGTGTGTGTGTACCACTGTGTGGTGTGTACCAGTGAGTGATGCCCGTGGCTCTGTGCAGGGACACTCTCCCACTGCCCTCTTTGCTCTGCCCGTCGCGGCTGTCCACGGCGCTCATTCCCTTGTGTCTGTGTGTGTGTACCACTGTGTGTGTGTACCACTGTGTCTGTGTGTGTGTGTACCAGTGTGTGTGTACCAGTGAGTGATGCCCGTGGCTCTGTGCAGGGACACTCTCCCACTGCCCTCTTTGCTCTGCCCGTCGCGGCTGTCCACGGCGCTCATTCCCTTGTGTCTGTGTGTGTGTACCACTGTGTGTGTGTACCACTGTGTCTGTGTGTGTGTGTACCAGTGTGTGTGTACCAGTGAGTGATGCCCGTGGCTCTGTGCAGGGACACTCTCCCACTGCCCTCTTTGCTCTGCCCGTCGCGGCTGTCCACGGCGCTCATTCCCTTGTGTCTGTGTGTGTGTACCACTGTGTGTGTGTACCACTGTGTCTGTGTGTGTGTGTGTACCAGTGTGTGTGTACCAGTGAGTGATGCCCGTGGCTCTGTGCAGGGACACTCTCCCACTGCCCTCTTTGCTCTGCCCGTCGCGGCTGTCCACGGCGCTCATTCCCTTGTGTCTGTGTGTGTGTACCACTGTGTGTGTGTACCACTGTGTCTGTGTGTGTGTGTACCAGTGTGTGTGTACCAGTGAGTGATGCCCGTGGCTCTGTGCAGGGACACTCTCCCACTGCCCTCTTTGCTCTGCCCGTCGCGGCTGTCCACGGCGCTCATTCCCTTGTGTCTGTGTGTGTGTACCACTGTGTGTGTGTACCACTGTGTCTGTGTGTGTGTGTACCAGTGTGTGTGTACCAGTGAGTGATGCCCGTGGCTCTGTGCAGGGACACTCTCCCACTGCCCTCTTTGCTCTGCCCGTCGCGGCTGTCCACGGCGCTCATTCCCTTGTGTCTGTGTGTGTGTACCACTGTGTGTGTGTACCACTGTGTCTGTGTGTGTGTGTACCAGTGTGTGTGTACCAGTGAGTGATGCCCGTGGCTCTGTGCAGGGACACTCTCCCACTGCCCTCTTTGCTCTGCCCGTCGCGGCTGTCCACGGCGCTCATTCCCTTGTGTCTGTGTGTGTGTACCACTGTGTGTGTGTACCACTGTGTCTGTGTGTGTGTGTACCAGTGTGTGTGTACCAGTGAGTGATGCCCGTGGCTCTGTGCAGGGACACTCTCCCACTGCCCTCTTTGCTCTGCCCGTCGCGGCTGTCCACGGCGCTCATTCCCTTGTGTCTGTGTGTGTGTACCACTGTGTCTGTGTGTGTGTGTACCAGTGTGTGTGTACCAGTGAGTGATGCCCGTGGCTCTGTGCAGGGACACTCTCCCACTGCCCTCTTTGCTCTGCCCGTCGCGGCTGTCCACGGCGCTCATTCCCTTGTGTCTGTGTGTGTGTACCACTGTGTGTGTGTACCACTGTGTCTGTGTGTGTGTGTACCAGTGTGTGTGTACCAGTGAGTGATGCCCGTGGCTCTGTGCAGGGACACTCTCCCACTGCCCTCTTTGCTCTGCCCGTCGCGGCTGTCCACGGCGCTCATTCCCTTGTGTCTGTGTGTGTGTACCACTGTGTGTGTGTACCACTGTGTCTGTGTGTGTGTGTACCAGTGTGTGTGTACCAGTGAGTGATGCCCGTGGCTCTGTGCAGGGACACTCTCCCACTGCCCTCTTTGCTCTGCCCGTCGCGGCTGTCCACGGCGCTCATTCCCTTGTGTCTGTGTGTGTGTACCACTGTGTGTGTGTACCACTGTGTCTGTGTGTGTGTGTACCAGTGTGTGTGTACCAGTGAGTGATGCCCGTGGCTCTGTGCAGGGACACTCTCCCCACTGCCCTCTTTGATCTGCCCGTCGCGGCTGTCCACGGCGCTCATTCCCTTGTGTCTGTGTGTGTGTACCACTGTGTGTGTGTACCACTGTGTCTGTGTGTGTGTACCAGTGTGTGTGTACCAGTGAGTGATGCCCGTGGCTCTGTGCAGGGACACTCTCCCACTGCCCTCTTTGCTCTGCCCGTCGCGGCTGTCCACGGCGCTCATTCCCTTGTGTCTGTGTGTATGTATGTGTGTGTACCACTGTGTGTGTGTGTCTGTGTGTACCAGTGTGTGTGTGTACCAGTGTGTGTGTACCACTGTGTGTGTGTCTGTGTGTGTGTACCACTGTGTGTGTGTACCACTGTGTGTGTGTGGTGTGTGTGTGTGCTCTGTGTGTGTGTGTGGTGTGTGGTGTGTGTGTGGTGTGTGTGTACCAGTGTGTCTGTGTGTGTGTGTACCACTGTGTGTGTACCAGTGTGTGTGTACCACAGTGTGTGTGTGTGTACCAGTGAGTGATGCCCGTGGCTCTGTGCAGGGACACTCTCCCACTGCCCTCTTTGCTCTGCCCGTCGCGGCTGTCCACGGCGCTCATTCCCTTGTGTCTGTGTGTGTGGTGTGTGTGTGTGTACCAGTGTGTGTGTACCACTGTGTGTGTGTGTACCACTGTGTGTGTGTGTGTACCAGTGAGTGATGCCCGTGGCTCTGTGCAGGGACACTCTCCCACTGCCCTCTTTGCTCTGCCCGTCGCGGCTGTCCACGGCGCTCATTCCCTTGTGTCTGTGTGTGTGTGTACCGGTGTGTGTGTGTGTACCAGTGTGTGTGTGTGTACCAGTGTGTGTGTGTACCACTGTGTGTGTGTACCAGTGTGTGTGTACCAGTGAGTGATGCCCGTGGCTCTGTGCAGGGACACTCTCCCACTGCCCTCTTTGCTCTGCCCGTCGCGGCTGTCCACGGCGCTCATTCCCTTGTGTCTGTGTGGTGTGTGTGTATGGTGTGTATGGTGTGTACCAGTGTGTGTGTACCACTGTGTGTGTGTACCAGTGTGGTGTGTGTGTCTGTGTGTGTGTACCACTGTGTGTGGTGTGTACCAGTGAGTGATGCCCGTGGCTCTGTGCAGGGACACTCTCCCACTGCCCTCTTTGCTCTGCCCGTCGCGGCTGTCCACGGCGCTCATTCCCTTGTGTCTGTGTGTGTGTGGTGTGTATGTACCACTGTGTGTGTGTGTGTGTACCAGTGTGTGTACCAGTGAGTGATGCCCGTGGCTCTGTGCAGGGACACTCTCCCACTGCCCTCTTTGCTCTGCCCGTCGCGGCTGTCCACGGCGCTCATTCCCTTGTGTCTGTGTGTGTGTACCACTGTGTGTGTGTGTACCAGTGTGTGTACCACTGTGTGTGTGTGGTGTGTGTGTGTACCACTGTGTGTACCACTGTGTCTGTGTGTGTGTACCAGTGTGTGTACCACTGTGTGTGTGTACCAGTGTGTGTGTGTACCACTGTGTGTACCACTGTGTCTGTGTGTCTGTGTGTGTGTGGGCTCTAGGCCTGGGCTCTGGGTCGTTCTTCGTGCTTTTGGAGTACCTGACCCTCTGCTCACGATCATTAAGGACCTTCATGATGGTGAGCGGGCCCGGGTAAAACTACGTGGCCGGGAGTCAGAGCCATTCCCTGTACACCTTGGGGTGCGACAGGGATGTCCTCTGGCTCCCACATTATTTAACATCTATTTTGACCACGTAGTTCGTGAAGCCTTCAATAGCTGTACCGGGGGAATCTCCATATGGTACAGATATAATGGGAGGCTAATCGATGCCCGGGTGCGGTCAAGGGATGGCTCCCTATTGCTCAACCACGTTATGTATGCTGATGACTTGGTAATAGCTGCTCAGTCAGAGGAGGAGTTGGAGACGCTGCTGCTGAGACTGGAGCGTGCCACTAAGAGGTGGGGCCTTACCATCAGCCCCACCAAAACTAAGCACCTGCCTGGGTATTTTGTACCATCGGACACTCCACCCCCACAACTCCCAATCGGTGATGGGGCAGTTGTGGAGAGAGTGGAGAGTTTCCCATACCTGGGCAGTGTGCTTATGACTGGCTCCAGTTTAACAGCAGAGGTCTCACTCCGAATCAGTCGAGCGGCAATATCTTTTCATCGGTTGCGTAACGCTGTGTGGAAGCTACCTGGTCTGTCGCTCCGCACTAAGCTTCAGGTCTTCTCGGCCACGGTCATTCCCTCCCTTCTCTACGCTTGCGAAACGTGGACCCCCCTAATGGAACATCTTCGCCGGTTAGAAACATTTAGGCTGGCCTGCCTCCGATCCATCCTCGGTTTAACCAGACTGGATTGTGTGAGGAGCTCACAAATCCTTGAAAGATCTGGGCAGGGTCCCATCGGTGAGCTCCTCCGGCAGGCAAGGCTGCGATGGCTGGGTCATGTAGCCCGCATGCCCAGCCACCGCATGCCGAAACAGCTTTTGTTTGGCCGGATTGAGGGGGCTAAGCGGGCGCGGCACGGGCTAGAGAAGAGATGGAGTGATGTGGTACAGGAGGACGTGGAGCTGAGTGGACTTGCCGATGACTGGTACCAGCGGTGTCAAGATCGGCCTCTGTGGAGGAGGCTCGTGAAGGATGCTACTGGGCAGTTGGAGGCAGTCGCCCTCCAACAACAACGGAGGGCGGAGGAGCGACGCTCACAACAGCGAGCGGAGCGCCGGGTGGCTAAAGCACAGCAGGTTGGCACAGTAGGGGGCACAGGTGGTGCATCAGCCAGTCATCTCAGTCAGTCGACCCGTGGCACCTGCTGGGTCTGCCCCGTGACCTCCTGCCAGCGGGCGTTCGATACTTCACGTGGCCTCAGGGTGCACATAGCCTGGCACAAGCGTCGTGGTGACGTCACCGCCACTTAGTGGCGAATGGCGGTTGTTGTTGTTGTTGTGTACCAGTGTGTGTACCACAGTGTGGTGTGTACCAGTGAGTGATGCCCGTGGCTCTGTGCAGGGACACTCTCCCACTGCCCTCTTTGCTCTGCCCGTCGCGGCTGTCCACGGCGCTCATTCCCTTGTGTCTGTGTGTGTGTACCACTGTGTGTGTGTGTGTACCACAGTGTGTGTGTACCACAGTGTGTGTGTACCAGTGTGTGTACCACTGTGTGTGTGTACCAGTGTGTGTGTACCACAGTGTGTGTGTACCAGTGTGTGTACCAGTGAGTGATGCCCGTGGCTCTGTGCAGGGACACTCTCCCACTGCCCTCTTTGCTCTGCCCGTCGCGGCTGTCCACGGCGCTCATTCCCTTGTGTCTGTGTGTGTGTGTGGTGTGTACCAGTGTGTGTACCAGTGTGTGTGTGTACCACAGTGTGTGTGTACCACTGTGTGTACCACTGTGTGTGTACCAGTGAGTGATGCCCGTGGCTCTGTGCAGGGACACTCTCCCACTGCCCGCTTTGCTCTGCCCGTCGCGGCTGTCCACGGCGCTCATTCCCTTGTGTCTGTGTGTGTGTACCACTGTGTGTACCAGTGTGTGTGTGTACCAGTGTGTGTGTGTACCACTGTGTGTGTGTACCACTGTGTGTGTGTGTACCACAGTGTGTGTGTACCACAGTGTGGTGTGTACCAGTGAGTGATGCCCGTGGCTCTGTGCAGGGACACTCTCCCACTGCCCTCTTTGCTCTGCCCGTCGCGGCTGTCCACGGCGCTCATTCCCTTGTGTCTGTGTGTATGTGTACCACTGTGTGTGTACCAGTGTGTGTGTACCACAGTGTGTGTGTACCACTGTGTGTGTGTGTCTGTGTGTACCAGTGTGTGTGTGTACACTGTGTGTGTGTGTACCACTGTGTGTGTGGTGTGTACCAGTGTGTGTGTGTGTGTACCACTGTGTGTGTGTACCAGTGTGTGGTGTGTGTGTGTACCAGTGTGTGTACCAGTGTGTGTGTGGTGTGTACCAGTGTGTGTGTACCAGTGTGTGTACCAGTGTGTGTGTGTACCACTGTGTGTACCAGTGTGTGTACCAGTGTGTACCAGTGAGTGATGCCCGTGGCTCTGTGCAGGGACACTCTCCCACTGCCCTCTTTGCTCTGCCCGTCGCGGCTGTCCACGGCGCTCATTCCCTTGTGTCTGTGTGTGTGTACCAGTGTGTGTGTGTGTACCAGTGTGTGTGTGTACCACTGTGTGTGTGTGTACCAGTGTGTGTACCAGTGAGTGATGCCCGTGGCTCTGTGCAGGGACACTCTCCCACTGCCCTCTTTGCTCTGCCCGTCGCGGCTGTCCACGGCGCTCATTCCCTTGTGTCTGTGTGTGTGTGTACCAGTGTGTGTGTATACCAGTGTGTGTGTGTGTACCACTGTGTGTGTGTACCAGTGTGTGTGTACCAGTGTGTGTGTGTACCAGTGAGTGATGCCCGTGGCTCTGTGCAGGGACACTCTCCCACTGCCCGCTTTGCTCTGCCCGTCGCGGCTGTCCACGGCGCTCATTCCCTTGTGTACCAGTGTGTGTGGTGTGTGTGGTGTGTACCAGTGTGTGTGTGTGTACCACTGTGTGTGTGTGTGTACCAGTGAGTGATGCCCGTGGCTCTGTGCAGGGACACTCTCCCACTGCCCTCTTTGCTCTGCCCGTCGCGGCTGTCCACGGCGCTCATTCCCTTGTGTCTGTGTGTGTGTGTACCACTGTGTGTGTACCACTGTGTGTGTGTGTGTATGTGTGTGTGGTGTGTGTGTGTGTGTCTGTGTGTCTGTGTGTACCACTGTGTGTAGTGTGTGTACCACTGTGTGTGTGTACCACTGTGTGTGTACCACTGTGTGTGTGTGTACCAGTGAGTGATGCCCGTGGCTCTGTGCAGGGACACTCTCCCACTGCCCTCTTTGCTCTGCCCGTCGCGGCTGTCCACGGCGCTCATTCCCTTGTGTCTGTGTGTGTGGTGTGTGTGTGTGTGGTGTGTACCAGTGTGTCTGTGTGTACCACTGTGTGTAGTGTGTGTGTGTGTACCAGTGTGTGTGGTGTGTGTGTGTACCACTGTGTGTGTACCACTGTGTGTGTGTACCACTGTGTGTGTGTACCACTGTGTGTACCAGTGTGTGTACCAGTGTGTGTGTGTGTACCACAGTGTGTGTGTACCAGTGTGTGTGTGTGTACCACTGTGTGTGTGTACCACTGTGTGTGGTGTGTACCAGTGTGTGTGTGTGTACCAGTGTGTGTGTGTACACTGTGTGTGTGTACCAGTGTGTGTGTGTGTACCAGTGAGTGATGCCCGTGGCTCTGTGCAGGGACACTCTCCCACTGCCCTCTTTGCTCTGCCCGTCGCGGCTGTCCACGGCGCTCATTCCCTTGTGTCTGTGTGTGTGTGGTGTGTGTGTGTGTACCAGTGTGTGTGTACCAGTGTGTGTGTACCAGTGTGTGTGTGTGGTGTATGTGTGTGTGTACCACTGTGTGTACCACAGTGTGTGTGTACCAGTGTGTGTGTGTGTACCACTGTGTGTGTGTACCAGTGTGTGTGTGTGTGTACCACTGTGTGTGTGTGTACCAGTGTGTGTACCAGTGAGTGATGCCCGTGGCTCTGTGCAGGGACACTCTCCCACTGCCCGCTTTGCTCTGCCCGTCGCGGCTGTCCACGGCGCTCATTCCCTTGTGTACCAGTGTGTGTGTGTACCAGTGTGTGTGTGTGTGTACCAGTGTGTGTACCACTGTGTGTGTGTACCAGTGTGTGGTGTGTACCACTGTGTGTGTACCAGTGTGTGTCTGTGTGTGTGTGTACCAGTGTGTGTACCAGTGAGTGATGCCCGTGGCTCTGTGCAGGGACACTCTCCCACTGCCCTCTTTGCTCTGCCCGTCGCGGCTGTCCACGGCGCTCATTCCCTTGTGTCTGTGTGTGTGTGGTGTGTGTGTGTGTGTACCAGTGTGTGTACCAGTGTGTGTGTACCACAGTGTGTGTGTGTGTGTACCAGTGTGTGTACCACAGTGTGGTGTGTACCAGTGAGTGATGCCCGTGGCTCTGTGCAGGGACACTCTCCCACTGCCCGCTTTGCTCTGCCCGTCGCGGCTGTCCACGGCGCTCATTCCCTTGTGTCTGTGTGTGTGTACCAGTGTGTGTGTGTACCACTGTGTGTGTACCACTGTGTGTGTGTGTGTACCAGTGTGTGTGTGTGGTGTGTACCACAGTGTGTGTGTACCACTGTGTGTGTACCAGTGAGTGATGCCCGTGGCTCTGTGCAGGGACACTCTCCCACTGCCCGCTTTGCTCTGCCCGTCGCGGCTGTCCACGGCGCTCATTCCCTTGTGTCTGTGTGTGTGTGTACCACTGTGTGTGGTGTGTGTGTGTACCACTGTGTGTACCAGTGTGTGTGTACCAGTGTGTGTGTGTACCAGTCTGTGTGTGTGTGTGTACCACTGTGTGTGTGTACCAGTGTGTGTGTACCACTGTGTGTGTACCACAGTGTGTGTACCACAGTGTGTGTACCAGTGTGTGTGTGTGTACCAGTGAGTGATGCCCGTGGCTCTGTGCAGGGACACTCTCCCACTGCCCTCTTTGCTCTGCCCGTCGCGGCTGTCCACGGCGCTCATTCCCTTGTGTACCAGTGTGTGTGTGTACCAGTGTGTGTGTGTGTACCACTGTGTGTGTACCACAGTGTGTGTGTGGTGTGTACCAGTGTGTGTGTGTACCAGTGTGTGTGTGTGTGTGTGTGGTGTGTACCAGTGTGTGTGTGTACCAGTGTGTGTGTGTGTGTACCAGTGTGTGGTGTGTGTGTGTGTACCAGTGTGTGTACCAGTGTGTGTGTACCACTGTGTGGTGTGTACCAGTGAGTGATGCCCGTGGCTCTGTGCAGGGACACTCTCCCACTGCCCTCTTTGCTCTGCCCGTCGCGGCTGTCCACGGCGCTCATTCCCTTGTGTCTGTGTGTGTGTGGTGTGTGTGTGTCTGTGTGTACCAGTGTGTGTGTGTGTACCACAGTGTGTGTGTGTGTACCACTGTGTGTACCAGTGTGTGTACCAGTGTGTGTACCAGTGAGTGATGCCCGTGGCTCTGTGCAGGGACACTCTCCCACTGCCCGCTTTGCTCTGCCCGTCGCGGCTGTCCACGGCGCTCATTCCCTTGTGTCTGTGTGTGTGTACCACTGTGTGTGTGTGTGTACCAGTGTGTGTGTACCACTGTGTGTGGTGTGTACCAGTGAGTGATGCCCGTGGCTCTGTGCAGGGACACTCTCCCACTGCCCTCTTTGCTCTGCCCGTCGCGGCTGTCCACGGCGCTCATTCCCTTGTGTCTGTGTGTGTGTGGTGTGTGTGGTGTGTGTGTGTGTACCACTGTGTGTGTGTACCAGTGAGTGTGTGTACCACTGTGTGTGTGTACCACTGTGTGTGTGGTGTGTGTGTGTGGTGTGTGTGGTGTGTACCAGTGTGTGTGTACCAGTGTGTGTACCAGTGAGTGATGCCCGTGGCTCTGTGCAGGGACACTCTCCCACTGCCCGCTTTGCTCTGCCCGTCGCGGCTGTCCACGGCGCTCATTCCCTTGTGTACCAGTGTGTGTATGTGTGTGTACCACTGTGTGTGTGTACCAGTGTGTGTGTACCAGTGTGTGGTGTGTACCAGTGAGTGATGCCCGTGGCTCTGTGCAGGGACACTCTCCCACTGCCCTCTTTGCTCTGCCCGTCGTGGCTGTCCACGGCGCTCATTCCCTTGTGTCTGTGTGTGTGTACCACTGTGTGTGTGTACCACTGTGTCTGTGTGTGTGTGTACCAGTGTGTGTGTGTACCAGTGTGTGTGTGTGTGTACCACAGTGTGTGTGTGTACCACTGTGTGTGTGTACCACTGTGTGTGTACCAGTGTGTGTGGTGTGTACCAGTGAGTGATGCCCGTGGCTCTGTGCAGGGACACTCTCCCACTGCCCTCTTTGCTCTGCCCGTCGCGGCTGTCCACGGCGCTCATTCCCTTGGCCGAGAAGTTGCATGCAGACAGCTCAAAGTGGGGGCAGTTGAGCTCCAGCAGGCGGGCGTACAGCACGTTCTCTACCTGGTGGTGGTGGTGGTGAGGAGGTGGTGGGGAGGAGGTGGTGAGGAGGTGAGGAGGTGGTGGTGAGGAGGTGGTGAGGTGGTGGTGAGGTGGTGGTGAGGAGGTGGTGAGGAGGTGGTGAGGAGGTGAAGAGGTGGTGATGGTGAGTAGTAGTAGTAGTAGTAGGTGAAGAGGTGGTGAGGAGGTGGTGGTGGTGAGGAGGAGGTGGTGAGGAGGTGGTGAGGAGGTGGTGGTGAGTAGTAGGAGGTGGAGGAGGTGGTGAGGAGGAGGTGGTGAGGAGGAGGTGGTGAGGAGGTGGTGGTGAGGAGGTGGTGGTGAAGAGGTGGTGAGGAGGTGGTGAGGAGGTGGTGGTGAGGAGGTGGTGAGGAGGAGGTGGTGGTGAGTAGTAGGAGGTGGAGGAGGTGGTGAGGAGGAGGTGGTGAGGAGGTGGTGGTGAGGAGGTGGTGGTGAAGAGGTGGTGAGGAGGTGGTGAGGAGGTGGTGGTGGTGAGGAGGAGGAGGTGGTGAGGAGGTGGTGGTGAGGAGGTGGTGGTGAAGAGGTGGTGAGGAGGTGGTGAGGAGGTGGTGGTGAGGAGGTGGTGAGGAGGTGGTGGTGAGGAGGTGGTGAGGAGGAGGTGGTGAGGAGGTGGTGGTGGTGAGGAGGTGGTGAGGAGGTGGTGAGGAGGTGGTGGTGGTGAGGTGGTGGTGGTGGTGAGGAGGTGGTGAGGAGGTGGTGAGGAGGTGGTGAGGAGGTGGTGGTGGTGAGGAGGTGGTGAGGAGGTGGTGAGGTGGTGAGGAGGTGGTGAGGAGGTGGTGGTGAGGAGGCGGTGAGGAGGTGGTGGTGAGGAGGTGGTGAGGAGGTGGTGGTGAGGAGGTGGTGAGGAGGTGGTGGTGAGGAGGTGGTGAGGAGGTGGTGGTGAGGAGGTGGTGAGGAGGAGGTGGTGAGGAGGTGGTGGTGGTGAGGAGGTGGTGAGGAGGTGGTGGTGAGGAGGTGGTGAGGAGGTGGTGGTGAGGAGGTGGTGAGGAGGTGGTGGTGAGGAGGTGGTGAGGAGGTGGTGGTGAGGTGGTGGTGAGGAGGTGGTGGTGAGGAGGTGGTGAGGAGGAGGTGGTGAGGAGGTGGTGAGGAGGTGGTGGTGGTGAGGAGGTGGAGGAGGTGGTGAGGAGGTGGTGGTGGTGTGGTGGTGAGGAGGTGCTGGTGAGGAGGTGGTGGTGAGGAGGTGGCGAGTAGGTGAGTAGTAGGTGGTGAGTAGTAGGTGGTGAGTAGGTGAGTAGTAGGTGGTGGTGGTGAGGAGGTGGTGAGTAGTAGGTGGTGAGTAATAGTAGTAGGTGGTGAGTAGTAGGTGGTGAGTAGGTGGTGAGTAGTAGGTGGTGAGTAGTAGGTGGTGGTGAGTAGCAGGTGGTGAGTAGTAGGTGGTGAGTAGGTGAGTAGTAGGTGGTGAGTAGTAGGTGGTGGTGAGTAGTAGGTGGTGAGTAGTAGGTGGTGAGTAGTAGTAGGTGGTGAGTAGTAGGTGGTGAGTAGTAGGTGGTGAGTAGTAGGTGGTGAGTAGTAGGTGGTGAGTAGGTGAGTAGTAGGTGGTGAGTAGTAGGTGGTGAGTAGTAGTAGGTGGTGAGTAGTAGTAGGTGGTGAGTAGTAGGTGGTGGTGAGTAGTAGGTGGTGAGTAGGTGAGTAGTAGGTGGTGAGTAGTAGGTGGTGAGTAGTAGGTGGTGAGTAGTAGGTGGTGGTGAGTAGTAGGTGGTGAGTAGTAGGTGGTGAGTAGGTGAGTAGTAGGTGGTGAGTAGTAGGTGGTGAGTAGTAGGTGGTGAGTAGTAGTAGGTGGTGAGTAGTAGTAGGTGGTGAGTAGTAGGTGGTGGTGAGTAGTAGGTGGTGAGTAGGTGAGTAGTAGGTGGTGAGTAGTAGGTGGTGAGTAGTAGGTGGTGAGTAGTAGGTGGTGGTGAGTAGTAGGTGGTGAGTAGTAGGTGGTGAGTAGGTGAGTAGTAGGTGGTGAGTAGGTGAGTAGTAGGTGGTGAGTAGTAGGTGGTGAGTAGGTGAGTAGTAGGTGGTGGTGGTGAGGAGGTGGTGAGTAGTAGGTGGTGAGTAATAGTAGTAGGTGGTGAGTAGTAGGTGGTGAGTAGGTGGTGAGTAGTAGGTGGTGAGTAGTAGGTGGTGAGTAGTAGGTGGTGGTGAGTAGCAGGTGGTGAGTAGTAGGTGGTGAGTAGGTGAGTAGTAGGTGGTGAGTAGTAGGTGGTGGTGAGTAGTAGGTGGTGAGTAGTAGGTGGTGAGTAGTAGTAGGTGGTGAGTAGTAGGTGGTGAGTAGTAGGTGGTGAGTAGTAGGTGGTGAGTAGGTGAGTAGTAGGTGGTGAGTAGTAGGTGGTGAGTAGTAGGTGGTGAGTAGTAGTAGGTGGTGAGTAGTAGTAGGTGGTGAGTAGTAGGTGGTGGTCTGTGGTGGTGAGTAGTAGGTGGTGAGTAGGTGAGTAGTAGGTGGTGAGTAGTAGGTGGTGAGTAGTAGGTGGTGAGTAGTAGGTGGTGGTGAGTAGTAGGTGGTGAGTAGTAGGTGGTGAGTAGGTGAGTAGTAGGTGGTGAGTAGTAGGTGGTGAGTAGTAGGTGGTGAGTAGTAGTAGGTGGTGAGTAGTAGTAGGTGGTGAGTAGTAGGTGGTGGTGAGTAGTAGGTGGTGAGTAGGTGAGTAGTAGGTGGTGAGTAGTAGGTGGTGAGTAGTAGGTGGTGAGTAGTAGGTGGTGGTGAGTAGTAGGTGGTGAGTAGTAGGTGGTGAGTAGGTGAGTAGTAGGTGGTGAGTAGGTGAGTAGTAGGTGGTGAGTAGTAGGTGGTGAGTAGTAGGTGGTGAGTAGGTGAGTAGTAGGTGGTGAGTAGTAGGTGGTGAGTAGTAGGTGGTGAGTAGGTGAGTAGTAGGTGGTGAGTAGGTGGTGAGTAGGTGGTGAGTAGTAGGTGGTGAGTAGGTGGTGAGTAGTAGGTGGTGAGTAGTAGGTGGTGAGTAGGTGGTGAGTAGGTGAGTAGTAGGTGGTGAGTAGGTGGTGAGTAGGTGAGTAGTAGGTGGTGAGTAGTAGGTGGTGAGTAGGTGGTGAGTAGGTGAGTAGTAGGTGGTGAGTAGGTGGTGAGTAGGTGAGTAGTAGGTGGTGAGTAGTAGGTGGTGAGTAGGTGAGTAGGTGAGTAGTAGGTGGTGAGTAGTAGGTGGTGAGTAGTAGGTGGTGAGTAGGTGAGTAGGTGAGTAGTAGGTGGTGAGTAGTAGGTGGTGGTGAGTAGTAGGTGGTGAGTAGTAGGTGGTGAGTAGTAGGTGGTGAGGTGGTGGTGAGTAGTAGGTGGTGAGTAGTAGGTGGTGAGTAGGTGAGTAGTAGGTGGTGAGTAGGTGAGTAGTAGGTGGTGAGTAGTAGGTGGTGAGTAGGTGAGTAGTAGGTGGTGAGTAGGTGAGTAGTAGGTGGTGAGTAGTAGGTGGTGAGTAGTAGTAGGTGGTGAGTAGTAGGTGGTGAGTAGTAGGTGGTGAGTAGGTGAGTAGTAGGTGGTGAGTAGGTGAGTAGTAGGTGGTGAGTAGTAGGTGGTGGTGAGTAGTAGTAGTAGGTGGTGAGTAGTAGGTGGTGAGTAGTAGGTGGTGAGTAGTAGTAGTAGGTGGTGAGTAGTAGGTGGTGAGTAGTAGTAGGTGAGTAGTAGGTGGTGAGTAGGTGAGTAGTAGGTGGTGAGGTGGTGGTGAGTAGTAGGTGGTGGTGGTGAGGAGGTGGTGAGGAGGTGGTGAGGAGGAGGTGGAGGAGGTGGTGAGGAGGTGGTGGTGAGGAGGTGGTGGTGAGTAGTAGGAGGAGGTGAGGAGGTGGTGAGTAGTAGTAGGTGGTGAGGAGGTGGTGAGTAGTAGTAGGTGGTGAGTAATAGTAGTAGGTGGTGAGTAGTAGGTGGTGAGTAGGTGGTGAGTAGTAGGTGGTGAGTAGTAGGTGGTGGTGAGTAGCAGGTGGTGAGTAGTAGGTGGTGAGTAGGTGAGTAGTAGGTGGTGGTGAGTAGTAGGTGGTGAGTAGTAGGTGGTGAGTAGTAGTAGGTGGTGAGTAGGTGGTGAGTAGTAGGTGGTGAGTAGTAGGTGGTGAGTAGTAGTAGCAGGTAGTGAGTAGTAGGTGGTGAGTAGTAGGTGGTGAGTAGTAGGTGGTGAGTAGTAGGTGGTGGTGAGTAGTGGGTGGTGAGTAGTAGGTGGTGAGTAGTAGGTGGTGAGTAGTAAGTGGTGAGTAGTAGTAGCAGGTAGTGAGTAGTAGGTGGTGAGTAGTAGGTGGTGAGTAGGTGAGTAGTAGGTGGTGAGTAGTAGGTGGTGAGTAGGTGAGTAGTAGGTGGTGAGTAGGTGGTGAGTAGGTGGTGAGTAGGTGAGTAGTAGGTGGTGAGTAGTAGGTGGTGAGTAGTAGGTGGTGAGTAGTAGGTGGTGAGTAGTAGGTGGTGAGTAGTAGGTGGTGAGTAGGTGAGTAGTAGGTGGTGAGTAGTAGGTGGTGAGTAGGTGAGTAGTAGGTGGTGAGTAGTAGTAGCAGCAGGAGCTGTACCTGCCGCTCCTCGTCACCAAGAGCGTTGCCGTAGACAAAGCAGCCTCGACGCGTCGCATGGCCGTGCAGGTCCACGTAGTAGGCCAGCCCACTGCTGTCGCCTCGCTGCTCCTGCAGGGTGAGTGGTGAAGGTGAGTGGTGGTGAGTGGTGGTGAGTGGGTGGGTGGGTGAGTGGGGGAGTGGGGGAGTGAGTGAGTGAGTGGGTGAGTGAGTGAGTGGGGGAGTGAGTGAGTGGGTGAGTGAGTGAGTGGGTGAGTCAGTGAGTGAGTGGGTGAGTGGGTGAGTGAGTGGGTGAGTGAGTGAGTGGGTGAGTGAGTGAGTGGGTGAGTGAGTGGGTGAGTGGGTGAGTGAGTGAGTGGGTGAGTGAGTGAGTGGGTGAGTGAGTGGGTGAGTGGGTGAGTGAGTGAGTGGGTGAGTGGGTGAGTGAGTGGGTGAGTGAGTGAGTGAGTGGGTGAGTGAGTGGGTGAGTGAGTGAGTGGGTGGGTGAGTGGGGGAGTGAGTGAGTGGGTGGGTGAGTGGGTGAGTGAGTGAGTGGGTGAGTGAGTGGGTGGGTGAGTGGGTGGGTGAGTGAGTGAGTGGGTGAGTGGGTGAGTGAGTGAGTGGGTGAGTGGGTGGGTGAGTGGGTGAGTGAGTGGGTGAGTGAGTGAGCAAGTGAGTGAGCGAGCAAGGGGACGAGTGAGTGAGTGAGTGGGTGAGTGAGTGAGTGGGGGAGTGAGTGAGTGGGTGAGTGAGTGGGTGAGTGAGTGAGTGAATGAGTGAGTGAGTGGGTGAGTGGGTGAGTGAGTGGGTGAGTGAATGAGTGAGTGAGTGGGTGAGTGAGTGGGTGAGTGAGTGAGTGGGTGAGTGAGTGAGTGAGCGAGTGAGTGGGTGAGTGAGTGAGTGAGTGGGTGAGTGAGTGAGTGAGTGGGTGAGTGAGTGAGTGAGTGGGTGAATGAGTGAGTGAGTGGGTGAGTGGGTGAATGAGTGAGTGAGTGGGTGAGTGGGTGAGTGAGTGATTGAGTGGGTGAATGAGTGAGTGAGTGGGTGAGTGGGTGAGTGAGTGGGTGAGTGAGTGGGTGGGTGAGTGAGTGAGTGGGTGAGTGAGTGAGTGAGTGGGTGAGTGAGTGGGTGAGTAAGTGGGTGAGTGAGTGAGTGAGTGGGTGAGTGAGTGAGTGGGTGAGTGAGTGAGTGGGTGAGTGAGTGGGTGAGTGAGTGAGTGGGTGAGTGAGTGAGTGGGTGAGTGAGTGAGTGGGTGAGTGAGTGAGTGGGTGAGTGAGTGGGTGGGTGAGTGAGTGAGTGAGTGGGTGAGTGGGTGGGTGAGTGAGTGAGTGGGTGAGTGAGTGAGCAAGTGAGTGAGCGAGCAAGGGGACGAGTGAGTGAGTGGGTGAGTGAGTGAGTGGGTGAGTGAGTGAGTGGGTGGGTGAGTGGGGGAGTGGGGGAGTGGGTGAGTGAGTGAGTGGGTGAGTGAGTGAGTAGGTGAGTGAGTGGGTGAGTGAGTGAGTGAGTGGGTGAGTGAGTGAGTGGGTGAGTGAGTGAGTGGGTGAGTGAGTGAGTGGGTGAGTGGGTGAGTGAGTGGGTGGGTGAGTGAGTGAGTGGGTGGGTGGGTGAGTGAGTGAGTGGGTGGGTGAGTGAGTGGGTGGGTGAGTGAGTCGGTGAATGAGTGAGTGGGTGAGTGAGTGGGTGAGTGGGTGAGTGAGTGAGTGGGTGAGTGAGTGAGTGGGTGAGTGGGTGAGTGGGTGAGTGAGTGAGTGGGTGAGTGAGTGTGTGAGTGAGTGGGTGAGTGAGTGAGTGAGCAAGTGAGTGAGCGAGCAAGGGGACGAGTGAGTGAGTGGGTGAGTGAGTGAGTGGGTGGGTGAGTGGGGGAGTGAGTGAGTGGGTGGGTGAGTGGGGGAGTGAGTGGGTGGGTGAGTGGGTGAGTGGGTGGGTGGGTGAGTGGGTGAGTGGGTGGGTGGGTGAGTGAGTGATTGAGTGAGTGGGTGAGTGGGTGAGCGAGTGAGTGAGCAAGTGAGTGAGCGAGCGAGTGAGTGGGTGAGTGAGTGAATGTGTGAGTGAGTGGGTGAGTGGGTGAGTGAGTGAGTGGGTGAGTGAGTGAGTGAATGAGTGAGTGTGTGAGTGAGTGAGTGGGTGAGTGAGTGAGTGGGTGAGTGAGTGAGTGGGTGAGTCAGTGAGTGAGTGGGTGAGTGAGTGAGTGGGTGAGTGAGTGAGTGGGTGAGTGAGTGAGTGGGTGAGTGAGTGAGTGGGTGAGTGAGTGAGTGGGTGAGTGAGTGAGTGGGTGGGTGAGTGAGTGAGTGGGTGAGTGAGTGGGTGAGTGAGTGGGTGAGTGGGTGAGTGAGTGGGTGAGTGAGTGGGTGAGTGAGTGAGTGGGTGAGTGAGTGGGTGGGTGAGTGAGTGAGTGAATGAGTGAGTGAGTCCTCCTGTATCTCGTACCTCCGCAGTCGCTGCAGCGACGGTGCTGACGGTGTCGGTGGTGGTGGTGGCGGTGGTGGCGGTGGTGGTGGTGGTGTCGGTGGTGGTGGTGTCGGTGGTGGTGTCGGTGGTGGTGGTGTCGGTGGTGGTGGTGTCGGTGGTGTCGGTGGTGGTGGTGGCGGTGCTGGTGTTGGTGGTGGCGGTGGTGTCGGTGGTGGTGGTGTCGGTGGTGGTGGTGTCGGTGGTGGTGGTGTCGGTGGTGGTGGTGTCGGTGGTGGTGGTGGTGGTGTCGGTGGTGGTGGTGTTGGTGGTTCCACCTCCCTGCGCTTTCTCCCCTCGTGCCGGGAAAGCCCGGAGTGGAGTCCGCTCCGGGCTCTCCTGGGCGGATCCCGATCCCGGACTCCCACTCCCCGCTCCACCACCAACACCACAGCCACCACCACAGCCACAACCGCCACCACCACAGACGCAACCACCGCCACCATAATCACCACCACCACAACAACAACAACCACCACCACTACAGCCACAACCACCACTACAACCACCACTACAACCGCAAACACCAACACTACCGCCACAACCATCATCAACACCACCACCATAATCACCACCACCACCACAACAACCACCACCACCGACAACGCCACTACCACCACCACCACCATAATCGCAACCAACACTATCGCCACCATCACCACCACCATCGCTATCGTCACCACCGCCACTCCCAGCATCACCATCACCACCATCACCGTCACCACCACCATCACCATCACCACCACCACCACCATCACCATCACCACCATCACCACCATCACCACCACCACCATCATCATCACCACCACCACCACCACCAACACCATCACCACCACCACCACCATCGCCACCACCACCGTCACCACCACCACCACCATCACCGGAGAAGTTCACCATCTGCCGGAGTCCGCACGCCGAATCGGACTGGCTGCGTTTCACCGCTGAGCGGCGGTGGTTGTGGTGGTTGTGGTGGTTGTGGAGGTTGTGGTGGTTGTGGTGGTTGTGGTGGTTGTGGTGGTTGTGGTGGTTGTGGTGGTAGTGGTGGTTGTGGTGGTTGTTTGGCACTGAACTGGTGAGGTTCGTGTGGTTGGTGCGGTTATCGGTGGGGTTGGTGGTGAGGTTGGGTGAGCGAGTGGCTGGGTCGGGGTGACTGTGGTTGTCGGGGTGACTGTGGTTGTGAGTGGCTGGGTCGGGGTGACTGTGGTTGTCAGGGTGACTGTGGTTGTCACGGTGACTGTGGTTGTGAATGGCTGGGTCTGGGTGACTGTGGTTGTCACGGTGACTGTGGTTGTGAGTGGCTGGGTCTGGGTGACTGTGGTTGTCACGGTGACTGTGGTTGTGAGTGGCTGGGTCAGGGTGACTGTGGTTGTCACGGTGACTGTGGTTGTGAGTGGCTGGGTCTGGGTGACTGTGGTTGTCACGGTGACTCTGGTTGTCGTGGTGACTCTGGTTGTCACGGTGACTCTGGTTGTCGGGGTGACTCTGGTTGTCACGGTGACTCTGGTTGTCGGGGTGACTCTGGTTGTCGCGGTGACTGTGGTTGTGAGTGGCTGGGTCGGGGTGACTCTGGTTGTCACGGTGACTGTGGTTGTCACGGTGACTCTGGTTGTCGGGGTGACTGTGGTTGTGAGTGGCTGGGTCTGGGTGACTGTGGTTGTCGGGGTGACTCTGGTTGTCGCGGTGACTCTGGTTGTCGCGGTGACTGTGGTTGTCACGGTGACTCTGGTTGTCGGGGTGACTCTGGTTGTCGCGGTGACTGTGGTTGTGCCGCGGGCGGTTAGCGGTGTGGTGATACAGCGCCAGGGAGTGCACGGCATAGATGGAGGGGTGGAGCGTTGGGCTGGGGTTGGAGTAAACACGGTTCAAGTTGACCCCGCGTGTGTCCGTCCTGCACAAGGCAACAACCGCCAACACCACCACCACCACCACCACCGTCAGCACCCTCGCGACAACCACAACCACCGTCAACACCGGCACCGCCACCATCGCGAGAACCACAACCACCGCAGGGTCAACACCACAATCACCGTAGACTCGCGCGGAGACCCACAGACTCACACAGAGACCACCACACACACACACAGAGACCCACAGACTCACCACACAGAGACCCACACACACACACACAGAGACCCACAGACTCACTCACACAGAGACCCACAGACTCACACAGACTCACACACACACACACAGAGACCCACAGACTCATACAGAGAGACCCACAGACTCATACAGAGATCCACAGACTCACACAGAGACCCACAGACTCATACAGAGACCCACAGACTCATACAGAGATCCACAGACTCACACAGAGACCCACAGACTCATACAGAGACCCACAGACTCACACAGAGACCCACAGACTCATACAGAGACCCACAGACTCATACAGAGACCCACAGACTCATACAGAGACCCACAGACTCACACAGAGACCCACAGACTCACACAGAGACCCACACACACACACACAGACTCACACACACACACAGAGACCCACACACTCACACACACACTCACACACACACTCACACACTCACACAAAGACTCACACACACACAGAGACGCTCACACAGAGACTCACACACACACACACAGAGACTCTCACACACACACAGAGACACACACACACACAGACACACACACACAGACTCTCACACACACAGAGACTCACACACACACACAGAGACACACACACAGAGACACACACACACAGAGACTCACACACACAGAGACTCACACACACAGAGACTCACACACACACAGAGAGACTCACACACAGAGACTCACACACACACTCACACACACAGAGACACACACACAGAGACTCTCACACACACACTCACTCACACACACACACAGACTCACACACACACAGAGACTCACACACACACACACAGAGACTCCCACACACACACACACAGAGACTCACACACACTCACACACACACTCACACACACACACACACAGACTCACTCACACACAGACACACACACACACAGACTCACACACACACTCACACACACACACTCACACACACACACTCACACACACACACACTCACACACACACAGACCACAGACTCACACACACACACAGACACACACACACAGAGACCCACACACACACTCACACACACAGAGACTCACACACACACACTCACACACTCACACACACTCACACACCCACACACTCACACACACTCACTGACCTGTAGTGTCCACGCTGCACCCCGTCAGGGTTCAACATGGGCACCAGCTTGAAGAGGAATCACACACACAGAGACTCACACACAGAGACTCACACACAGAGACTCACACACACAGAGACTCACACACACACACACAGAGAGACTCACACACACACACTCACACACACACAGAGACTCACACACACACAGAGACTCACACACACACACAGACACACACACACACAGAGACTCACACACAGACACACACACACAGACACACACACACTCACACACACACTCACACACACTCACAGACTGACCTGTAGTGTCCACGCTGTACCCCGTCAGGGTTCAACATGGGCACCAGCTTGAAGAGGAATCCCTCACACAGAGACTCACACACACAGAGACTCACACACACAGAGACTCACACACACACACAGAGACACACACACACACACAGAGACACACACACAGACTCACACACACACAGAGACACACACACACAGAGACTCTCACACACAGAGACTCACACACACACACTCACACACACACAGAGACTCTCACACACAGAGACTCACACACACAGACTGACCTGTAGTGTCCACGCTGTACCCCGTCAGGGTTCAACATGGGCACCAGCTTGAAGAGGAATCTCTCACACAGAGACTCACACACACAGTGACTCACACACACACTCACACACACATAGACACACACAGAGACTCACACACACACTCACACACACACACACAGAGACACACACAGAGACTCTCACACACAGACACACACACACACACAGACCTGTAGTGTCCACGCTGTACCCCGTCAGGGTTCAACATGGGCACCAGCTTGAAGAGGAATCTCTCACACAGAGAATCACACACACACAGAGACTCACACACACAGAGACTCTCACACACACAGAGACACACACACAGAGACACACACACACAGAGACACACACACACAGAGACTCACACACACACACACAGAGACTCACACACAGAGACACACACACACAGAGACACACACACACACACAGACTCACACACACACAGAGACTCACATACACACAGAGACTCACACACACACTCACACACACACACTCACACACACACTCACACACACTCACAGACCTGTAGTGTCCACGTTGTACCCCGTCAGGGTTCAACATGGGCACCAGCTTGAAGAGGAATCTCTCACACACACTCACACACACACAGAGACTCACACACACAGAGACTCACAGAGACTCACACACACTCACACACTCTCACACACACACAGAGACACACACACACACACTCACACACACACAGAGACTCACAGAGACTCACACACAGAGACTCACACACAGAGACTCACACACACTCACACACACTCACACACACACACAGACACACACTCACAGACAGACCTGTAGTGTCCACGCTGTACCCCGTCAGGGTTCAACATGGGCACCAGCTTGAAGAGGAATCTCTCACACAGAGACTCACACACACACTCACACACACTCACACACACACACAGACACACTCACACACACACACAGACACACTCACACAGAGACTCACACACACAGAGACACACACAGAGACTCACACTCACACACACACAGAGACTCACACACACACACAGAGACTCACACACACACAGACACACACACACTCACACACACACACTGACCTGTAGTGTCCACGTTGTACCCCGTCAGGGTTCAACATGGGCACCAGCTTGAAGAGGAATCTCTCACACAGAGACTCACACACAGAGACTCACACACACACAGAGACACACACACACACACACAGAGACTCACACACTCACACACACACTCACACACACTCACAGACCTGTAGTGTCCACGCTGTACCCCGTCAGGGTTCAACATGGGCACCAGCTTGAAGAGGAATCTCTCACACAGAGACTCACACACACAGTGACTCACACACACACTCACACACACACAGAGACACACACAGAGACTCTCACACACAGACACTCACGCACACACTCACAGACCTGTAGTGTCCACGTTGTACCCCGTCAGGGTTCAACATGGGCACCAGCTTGAAGAGGAATCTCTCACACAGAGACTCACACACACACTCACACACACTCACACACACACACAGACACACTCACACACACACACACAGACACACTCACACACTCACACAGAGACTCACACACACAGAGACACACACAGAGACTCACACTCACACACACACAGAGACTCACACACACACACACAGACACTCACACACACAGAGACCTGTAGTGTCCACGTTGTACCCCGTCAGGGTTCAACATGGGCACCAGCTTGAAGAGGAATCTCTCACACAGAGACTCACACACACAGAGACTCACACACACACACACAGACACACACACTCACACACACACACAGAGACTCACACACTCACACACACACACACAGACTGACCTGTAGTGTCCACGTTGTACCCCGTCAGGGTTCAACATGGGCACCAGCTTGAAGAGGAATCTCTCACACAGAGACTCACACACACTCAGAGACTCACAGACTCACTCACTCACACACACTCACACACACACTCACACACACACAGAGACTCACACACACACACTCACACACACACAGAGACACACACACACACTCACACACACAGAGACTCACACACACTCACACACTCACAGACCTGTAGTGTCCACGTTGTACCCCGTCAGGGTTCAACATGGGCACCAGCTTGAAGAGGAATCTCTCACACAGAGACTCACACAGAGACTCACACACACACTCACTCACACACACACACAGAGACTCACACACACAGAGAATCACACACACTCTCACACACACTCACACACACAGAGACTCACACACACACAGACACACACACACTCACAGACCTGTAGTGTCCACGCTGTACCCCGTCAGGGTTCAACATGGGCACCAGCTTGAAGAGGAATCTCTCACACAGACACACACACACACAGAGACTCACACACACACAGAGACTCACACACACACACAGAGACTCACACACTCACAGACCTGTAGTGTCCACGTTGTACCCCGTCAGGGTTCAACATGGGCACCAGCTTGAAGAGGAATCTCCGTCTCAGCGCTGCCGCCCGAGGATCTTGCTCCCGCACGATGAACTCGAGGAATCCGCGGAACACGAAGCTGGACGGAGTCTCACCAGGATGGACACGGGCGGTGAGCAGGAACACCTGGGGGGTGGGTGGGGGGGTGGGTGGGGGGGTGGTGGGGGGGTGGGTGGGGGGGTGGGTGGGGGGGTGGTGGGGGGTGGGTGGGGGGGTGGGTGGGTGGGTGAGTGGGTGAGTGAGTGGGTGAGTGAGTGGGTGAGTGAGTGAGTGAGTGGGTGAGTGGATGAGTGAATGAGTGAGTGGGTGAGTAAGTGAGTGAGTGGGTGAGCGGGTGGTTGAGTCAGTGGGTGAGTGAGTGGGTGAGTGAGTGAGTGAGTGGATGAGTGGGTGAGTGAATGAGTGAGTGGGAGGGGTGGGTGGGTGGATGAGTGGGTGGGTGGGTGGGATGGGTGAGTGGGTGGATGGGTGGGTGAGTGAGCGGGTGAGTGGGTGGGTGGGTGAGTGAGTGGGTGAGTGAGTGAGCGGGTGAGTGAGTGGGTGGGTGGGTGGGTGAGTGAGTGGGTGAGTGGGTGGGTGGGTGGGTGAGTGGGTGAGTGAGTGAGTGGGTGAGTGGGTGAGTGAGTGGGTGAGTGGGTGAGTGAGTGAGTGGGTGAGTGAGTGGGTGAGTGGGTGAGTGAGTGGGTGAGTGGGTGGGTGGGTGGGTGAGTGGGTGAGTGAGTGAGTGGGTGAGTGGGTGAGTGAGTGGGTGAGTGGGTGAGTGGGTGAGTGGGTGAGTGAGTGAGTGAGTGGGTGAGCGGGTGGTTGAGTCAGTGGGTGAGTGAGTGGGTGAGTGAGTGAGTGGGTGGATGAGTGAGTGAGAGGGTGAGCGAGCGGGTGAGTGAGTGAGTGAGTGGGTGGGGTGGCTGGGTGAGTGAGTGAGTGGGTGGGTAGATGAGTGAGTGAGTCGGTGAGTGGGTGGGTGAGTGAGCGGGTGAGTGGGTGGGGGTGTGAGTGGGTGAGTGAGCGGGTGAGTGGGTGGGTGAGTGAGTGAGTGGGTGGGGTGGGTGGGTGAGTGAGTGGGTGAGTGAGTGTGTGGGTGGTTGAGTCAGTGGGTGAGTGAGTGGGTGAGTGGGTGAGTGAGTGGGTGGGTGAGTGGGTGAGTGAGTGCGTGGGTGAGTGAGTGAGTGGGTGAGTGAGTGGGTGAGTGAGTGGGTGGATGAGTGAGTGAGTGGGTGAGTGGGTGGATGAGTGGGTGGGTGAGTGGGTGAGTGAGTGGTTGAGTCAGTGTGTGAGTGGGTGAGTGAGTGAGTGAGTGGGTGAGTGGGTGGGTGAGTGGGTGAGTGAGTGGGTGAGTGGTGAGTGGGTGAGCGAGTGGGTGAGTCAGTGGGCGAGCGAGTGAGTGAGTGAGTGAGCGAGCGAGCGAGCGAGCCGGCGAGGGCTAGTTATGAACACAGACAAATAAACAGACGATGTTGCCTGTGAGCGGGAATGGAACCCGGATTGCCGGTTTTTGCCAACTCGGCGCTAACCACTGCACCGCCACTCCCGCCCCCCCACGTGACCCCCCCACGTGACCACCCCCCCCCCACTCCGCCACCTTCTTGTGCGGGAACGATGGCGGGCGTGGCTCGGCCGTGCAGGGGAAGAGGCCGTGAGGCCTCTCCTCCCTGCCAGGCGCCATGCCACAGCAGTCGGTGACTGTCAGCAGGTCCACCCTGAGGCCACACAGCGAGTGGCACAGCAGCTCACGCTGGTAGAACACAGCGTCTGGGGGGCTGGGGGGGGAGAGTCACGTGGGAGGGGGGGAGAGGGTCACGTGGGGGGGGGGGAGAGGGGGGGTCACGTGGGAGGAGAGGGGGGGGGTCACGTGGGGGGGAGAGGGTCACGTGGGAGAGGGTCACGTGGGGGAGGGGGTACAGAGAGGGGGTCACGTGGGGGGGATCACGGGGGGTAGAGGGGGTCACGTGGGGGGGGGGGAGAGTGTCACGTGGGGGGGGGGAGAGGGGGGGTCACGTGGGGGGGGGAGAGAGTCACGTGGGGGGGGGAGAGGGTCACGTGGGGGGGGAGAGGGTCACGTGGGGGGGGGGGGTCACGTGGGGTCACGTGGGGGGGGGGGTATGGAGGTGAGTATAGACAGAAAGTGAACCCACACCTCAACCAGCACCTGAACTGGTACGAGAATAGTAGCAGAACCCGCCACCTGAACCCATGGCAGACCGATACCCAAACCCCTACGTGAACCACTACCCGTACCCCTACCCCTACCCGTACCCCTACCCGTGCCCCTACCCGTGCCCCTACCCCTACCCGTGCCCCTACCCGTGCCCCTACCCGTGCCCCTACCCCTACCCGTGCCCCTACCCGTGCCCCTACCCGTGCCCCTACCCGTGCCCCTACCTGAACCCCTACCCGTGCCCCTACCCATACCCCTACCCATACCCCTACCCCTACCCGTGCCCCTACCCCTACCCGTGCCCCTACCCGTGCCCCTACCCATACCCCTACCCATACCCCTACCCCTACCCGTGCCCCTACGTGAACCCCTACCCGTGCCCCTACCCTTACCCCTACCCGTGCCCCTACCCGTGCCCCCACCTGTCCGGGGTGAGGTTGCGTGCGTCCCTGAACTGCTCGTCCAGCAGCTGCAGCTGCTGCTGGCCCTGCTCGTACGAGTAGGGGTAGCAGAAGGCGAAGTAGGTGGTGGACTCGGCCGCGTCCACCACGCGGTGGTGGAACGTCAGCGTGAACTCGCCGTTGTCCACCTGGAGACAGACAGGGAGAGAGAGAGAGAGAGAGAGAAGGGTGGACTCACTACTGGTGGAGAGAGAGAGAGAGAAGGGTGGACTCACTACTGGTAGAGAGAGAAGGGTGGACTCACTACTGGTGGAGAGAGAGAAGGGTGGACTCACTACTGGTAGAGAGAGAGGGAGAGAGAGAGAAGGGTGGACTCACTAGAGAGAGAGAAGGGTGGACTCACTACTGGTGGAGAGAGAGAATGGTGGACTCACTACTGGTAGAGAGAGAGAAGGGTGGACTCACTAGAGAGAGAGAAGGGTGGACTCACTACAGAGAGAGAGAAGGGTGGACTCACTACAGAGAGAGAGAAGGGTGGACTCACTACTGGTAGAGAGAGAGAGAAGGGTGGACTCACTAGAGAGAGAGAGAGAAGGGTGGACTCACTACTGGTAGAGAGAGAGAAGGGTGGACTCACTACAGAGGAGAGAAGGGTGGACTCACTACAGAGAGAGAGAAGGGTGGACTCACTACTGGTAGAGAGAGAGAGAAGGGGTGGACTCACTACTGGTAGAGAGAGAGAAGGGTGGACTCACTACTGGTAGAGAGAGAAGGGTGGACTCACTACAGAGAGAGAGAAGGGTGGACTCACTACTGGTAGAGAGAGAGAGAAGGGTGGACTCACTACTGGTAGAGAGAGAGAAGGGTGGACTCACTACTGGTAGAGAGAGAAGGGTGGACTCACTACAGAGAGAGAGAAGGGTGGACTCACTACTGGTAGAGAGAGAGAAGGGTGGACTCACTACTGGTAGAGAGAGAAGGGTGGACTCACTACAGAGAGAGAGAAGGGTGGACTCACTACTGGTAGAGAGAGAGAGAAGGGTGGACTCACTAGAGAGAGAGAGAGAGAAGGGTGGACTCACTACTGGTAGAGAGAGAGAAGGGTGGACTCACTACAGAGAGAGAAGGGTGGACTCACTACAGAGAGAGAGAAGGGTGGACTCACTACTGGTAGAGAGAGAGAGAAGGGGTGGACTCACTACTGGTAGAGAGAGAGAAGGGTGGACTCACTACTGGTAGAGAGAGACGGGTGGACTCACTACAGAGAGAGAGAAGGGTGGACTCACTACTGGTAGAGAGAGAGAGAAGGGTGGACTCACTACTGGTAGAGAGAGAGAAGGGTGGACTCACTACTGGTAGAGAGAGAAGGGTGGACTCACTACAGAGAGAGAGAAGGGTGGACTCACTACTGGTAGAGAGAGAGAAGGGTGGACTCACTACTGGTAGAGAGAGAAGGGTGGACTCACTACAGAGAGAGAGAAGGGTGGACTCACTACTGGTAGAGAGAGAGAGAAGGGTGGACTCACTAGAGAGAGAGAGAAGGGTGGACTCACTACTGGTAGAGAGAGAGAAGGGTGGACTCACTACTGGTAGAGAGAGAAGGGTGGACTCACTACAGAGAGAGAGAAGGGTGGACTCACTACTGGTAGAGAGAGAGAGAGAAGGGTGGACTCACTACTGGTAGAGAGAGAGAAGGGTGGACTCACTACTGGTAGAGAGAGAAGGGTGGACTCACTACAGAGAGAGAGAAGGGTGGACTCACTACTGTGAGAGAGAAGGGTGGACTCACTACTGGTAGAGAGAGAAGGGTGGACTCACTACAGAGAGAGAGAAGGGTGGACTCACTACTGGTAGAGAGAGAGAGAAGGGTGGACTCACTAGAGAGAGAGAGAGAGAAGGGTGGACTCACTACTGGTAGAGAGAGAGAAGGGTGGACTCACTACAGAGAGAGAAGGGTGGACTCACTACAGAGAGAGAGAAGGTGGACTCACTACTGGTAGAGAGAGAGAGAAGGTGGACTCACTACTGGTAGAGAGAGAGAAGGGTGGACTCACTACTGGTAGAGAGAGAAGGGTGGACTCACTACAGAGAGAGAGAAGGGTGGACTCACTACTGGTAGAGAGAGAGAGAAGGGTGGACTCACTACTGGTAGAGAGAGAGAAGGGTGGACTCACTACTGGTAAAGAGAGAAGGGTGGACTCACTACAGAGAGAGAGAAGGGTGGACTCACTACTGGTAGAGAGAGAGAAGGGTGGACTCACTACTGGTAGAGAGAGAAGGGTGGACTCACTACAGAGAGAGAGAAGGGTGGACTCACTACTGGTAAGAGAGAGAGAGAAGGGTGGACTCACTAGAGAGAGAGAGAAGGGTGGACTCACTACTGGTAGAGAGAGAGAAGGGTGGACTCACTACTGGTAGAGAGAGAAGGGGGTGGACTCACTACAGAGAGAGAGAAGGGTGGACTCACTACTGGTAGAGAGAGAGAGAAGGGTGGACTCACTACTGGTAGAGAGAGAGAGAAGGGTGGACTCACTACTGGTAGAGAGAGAGAAGGGTGGACTCACTACTGGTAGAGAGAGAAGGGTGGACTCACTACGAGAGAGAGAGAAGGGTGGACTCACTACTGGTAGAGAGAGAGAGAAGGGTGGACTCACTACTGGTAGAGAGAGAGAAGGGTGGACTCACTACTGGTAGAGAGAGAAGGGTGGACTCACTACAGAGAGAGAGAAGGGTGGACTCACTACTGGTAGAGAGAGAGAGGGTGGACTCACTACTGGTAGAGAGAGAGAGAAGGGTGGACTCACTACTGGTAGAGAGAGAAGGGTGGACTCACTACTGGTAGAGAGAGAAGGGTGGACTCACTACTGGTAGAGAGAGAGAAGGGTGGACTCACTACTGGTAGAGAGAGAAGGGTGGACTCACTACAGAGAGAGAGGGTGGACTCACTACTGGTAGAGAGAGAAGGGTGGACTCACTACTGGTAGAGAGAGAGAGAAGGGTGGACTCACTAGAGAGAGAGAGAGAAGGGTGGACTCACTACTGGTAGAGAGAGAGAAGGGTGGACTCACTACTGGTAGAGAGAGAAGGGTGGACTCACTACAGAGAGAGAGAAGGGTGGACTCACTACTGGTAGAGAGAGAGAGAAGGGTGGACTCACTACTGGTAGAGAGAGAGAGAAGGGTGGACTCACTACTGGTAGAGAGAGAGAAGGGTGGACTCACTACTGGTAGAGAGAGAAGGGTGGACTCACTACTAGAGAGAGAGAAGGGTGGACTCACTACAGAGAGAGAGAAGGGTGGACTCACTACTGGTAGAGAGAGAGAGAAGGGTGGACTCACTAGAGAGAGAGAGAGAGAAGGGTGGACTCACTACTGGTAGAGAGAGAGAAGGGTGGACTCACTACTAGAGAGAGAAGGGTGGACTCACTACAGAGAGAGAGAAGGGTGGACTCACTACTGGTAGAGAGAGAGAGAAGGGTGGACTCACTACTGGTAGAGAGAGAGAAGGGTGGACTCACTACTGGTAGAGAGAGAAGGGTGGACTCACTACAGAGAGAGAGAAGGGTGGACTCACTACTGGTAGAGAGAGAGAGAAGGGTGGACTCACTACTGGTAGAGAGAGAGAGAAGGGTGGACTCACTACTGGTAAAGAGAGAAGGGTGGACTCACTACAGAGAGAGAGAAGGGTGGACTCACTACTGGTAGAGAGAGAGAAGGGTGGACTCACTACTGGTAGAGAGAGAAGGGTGGACTCACTACAGAGAGAGAGAAGGGTGGACTCACTACTGGTAGAGAGAGAGAGAAGGGTGGACTCACTAGAGAGAGAGAGAAGGGTGGACTCACTACTGGTAGAGAGAGAGAAGGGTGGACTCACTACTGGTAGAGAGAGAAGGGTGGACTCACTACAGAGAGAGAGAAGGGTGGACTCACTACTGGTAGAGAGAGAGAGAAGGGTGGACTCACTACTGGTAGAGAGAGAGAGAAGGGTGGACTCACTACTGGTAGAGAGAGAGAAGGGTGGACTCACTACTGGTAGAGAGAGAAGGGTGGACTCACTACAGAGAGAGAGAAGGGTGGACTCACTACTGGTAGAGAGAGAGAGAAGGGTGGACTCACTACTGGTAGAGAGAGAGAAGGGTGGACTCACTACTGGTAGAGAGAGAAGGGTGGACTCACTACAGAGAGAGAGAAGGGTGGACTCACTACTGGTAGAGAGAGAGAAGGGTGGACTCACTACTGGTAGAGAGAGAGAGAAGGGTGGACTCACTACTGGTAGAGAGAGAAGGGTGGACTCACTACTGGTAGAGAGAGAAGGGTGGACTCACTACTGGTAGAGAGAGAGAAGGGTGGACTCACTACTGGTAGAGAGAGAAGGGTGGACTCACTACAGAGAGAGAAGGGTGGACTCACTACTGGTAGAGAGAGAGAAGGGTGGACTCACTACTGGTAGAGAGAGAGAGAAGGGTGGACTCACTAGAGAGAGAGAGAAGGGTGGACTCACTACTGGTAGAGAGAGAGGAAGGGTGGACTCACTACTGGTAGAGAGAGAAGGGTGGACTCACTACAGAGAGAGAGAAGGGTGGACTCACTACTGGTAAGAGAGAGAAGGGTGGACTCACTACTGGTAGAGAGAGAGAGAAGGGTGGACTCACTACTGGTAGAGAGAGAGAAGGGTGGACTCACTACTGGTAGAGAGAGAAGGGTGGACTCACTACAGAGAGAGAGAAGGGTGGACTCACTACTGGTAGAGAGAGAGAGAAGGGTGGACTCACTACTGGTAGAGAGAGAAGGGTTGGACTCACTACAGAGAGAGAGAAGGGTGGACTCACTACTGGTAGAGAGAGAGAGAAGGGTGGACTCACTACTGGTAGAGAGAGAGAAGGGTGGGACTCACTACTGGTAGAGAGAGAAGGGTGGACTCACTACAGAGAGAGAGAAGGGTGGACTCACTACTGGTAGAGAGAGAGAGAAGGGTGGACTCACTACTGGTAGAGAGAGAGAAGGGTGGACTCACTACTGGTAGAGAGAGAAGGGTGGACTCACTACAGAGAGAGAGAAGGGTGGACTCACTACTGGTAGAGAGAGAGAGAAGGGTGGACTCACTACTGGTAGAGAGAGAGAAGGGTGGACTCACTACTGGTAGAGAGAGAAGGGTGGACTCACTACAGAGAGAGAGAAGGGTGGACTCACTACTGGTAGAGAGAGAGAAGGGTGGACTCACTACAGAGAGAGAGAAGGGTGGACTCACTACAGAGAGAGAGAAGGGTGGACTCACTACTGGTAGAGAGAGAAGGGTGGACTCACTACTGGTAGAGAGAGAGAGAAGGGTGGACTCACTACAGAGAGAGAGAAGGGTGGACTCACTACTGGTAGAGAGAGAAGGGTGGACTCACTACTGGTAGAGAGAGAAGGGTGGACTCACTACAGAGAGAGAGAAGGGTGGACTCACTACTGGTAGAGAGAGAAGGGTGGACTCACTACTGGTAGAGAGAGAGAAGGGTGGACTCACTACAGAGAGAGAGAAGGGTGGACTCACTACTGGTAGAGAGAGAAGGGTGGACTCACTACTGGTAGAGAGAGAAGGGTGGACTCACTACTGGTAGAGAGAGAAGGGTGGACTCACTACTGGTAGAGAGAGAAGGGTGGACTCACTACAGAGAGAGAGAGAAGGGTGGACTCACTACAGAGAGAGAGAAGGGTGGACTCACTACAGAGAGAGAGAAGGGTGGACTCACTACTGGTAGAGAGAGACGGGTGGACTCACTACTGGTAGAGAGAGAGAAGGGTGGACTCACTACAGAGAGAGAGAAGGGTGGACTCACTACTGGTAGAGAGAGAGAGAAGGGTGGACTCACTACTGGTAGAGAGAGAAGGGTGGACTCACTACTGGTAGAGAGAGAAGGGTGGACTCACTACAGAGAGAGAGAAGGGTGGACTCACTACTGGTAGAGAGAGAAGGGTGGACTCACTACTGGTAGAGAGAGAGAAGGGTGGACTCACTACAGAGAGAGAGAAGGGTGGACTCACTACTGGTAGAGAGAGAAGGGTGGACTCACTACTGGTAGAGAGAGAAGGGTGGACTCACTACTGGTAGAGAGAGAAGGGTGGACTCACTACTGGTAGAGAGAGAAGGGTGGACTCACTACTGGTAGAGAGAGAAGGGTGGACTCACTACAGTCGACTGCACCCGCCTCTCCCCTTAGTCACCGCCGTCGCTCCTTATCCCCCAGTGCTCACACCTGCTGGCCCCTGACTGCACCCGCTTCTCCCCTTAGTCACCGCCGTGTCTCCTCACGCCCCAGTGCTCACACCTGCTGGCCCTCGACTGCCCCTTAGTCACTACCGTCGCTCCTTATCCCCCAGTGCTCGCACCTGCTGGCCCTCGACTGCACCCGCTTCTCCCCTTAGTCACCGCCGTGTCTCCTCACGCCCCAGTGCTCACACCTGCTGGCCCTCGACTGCACCCGCTTCTCCCCTTAGTCACCGCCGTCGCTCCTCACGCCCCCGCGCTCACACCTGCTGGCCCTCGACTGCACCCGCTTCACCCCTTAGTCACTACCGTCGCTCCTAATCCCCCAGTGCTCACACCTGCTGGCCCCCGACTGCACCCGCTTCTCCCCTTAGTCACTACCGTCGCTCCTCAGGCCCCAGAGCTCACACCTGCTGGCCCTCGACTGCACCCGCCTCTCCCCTTAGTCACTACCGTCGCTCCTTATCCCCCAGCGCTCACACCTGCTGGCCCTCGACTGCACCCGCCTCTCCCCTTAGTCACTACCGTCGCTCCTTATCCCCCAGCGCTCACACCTGCTGGCCCCCGACTGCACCCGCTTCTCCCCTTAGTCACTACCTTCGCTCCTTATCCCCCAGCGCTCACACCTGCTGGCCCTCGACTGCACCCGCTTCTCCCCTTAGTCACTACCGTGTCTCCTCAGGCCCCAGTACTCACGCCTGCTGGCCCCCGACTGTACCCGCTTCTCCCCTTAGTCACCACCGTCACTCCTCACGCCCCAGCTCTCACACCGGCTGGCCCCCGACTGCACCCGCTTCTCCCCTTAGTCACTACCGTCGCTCCTCACGCCCCCACGCTCACACCTGCTGGCCCCCGACTGCACCCGCTTCTCCCCTTAGTCACCACCGTCGCTCCTCACGCCCCAGTACTCACACCTGCTGGCCCCCGACTGCACCCGCTTCTCCCCTTAGTCACCACCATCTCTCCTCACGCCCCAGTGCTCACACCTGCTGGCCCCCGACTGCACCCGCTTCTCCCCTTAGTCACCGCTGTGTCTCCTCAGGCCCCAGTGCTCACACCTGCTGGCCCCCGACTGCACCCGCCTCTCCCCTTAGTCACTACCGTGTCTCCTCACGCCCCAGCATGCTCACACCTGCTGGCCCCCGACTGCACCCGCTTCTCCCCTTAGTCACCGCCGTCGCTCCTTATCCCCCAGTGCTCACACCTGCTGGCCCCTGACTGCACCCGCTTCTCCTCTTAGTCAATACCGTCGCTCCTCACGCCCCCACGCTCACACCTGCTGGCCCTCAACTGCACCCGCCTCTCCCCTTAGTCACTACCGTCTCTCCTCACGCCCCTGCTCTCACACCTGCTGGCCCCCGACTGCACCCGCTTCTCCCCTTAGTCACTACCGTGTCTCCTCACGCCCCACCACTCACACCTGCTGGCCCTCGACTGCACCCGCTTCTCCCCTTAGTCACCACCGTCTCTCCTCACGCCCCACCACTCACACACCTGCTGGCCCTCGACTGCACCCGCTTCTCCCCTTAGTCACTGCCGTCGCTCCTCACGCCCCCGCTCTCACACCTGCTGGCCCTCGACTGCACCCGCTTCTCCCCTTAGTCACCGCTGTGTCTCCTCACGCCCCAGTGCTCACACCTGCTGGCCCCTGACTGCACCCGCTTCTCCCCTTAGTCACCGCCGTCTCTCCTCACGCCCCAACGCTCACACCTGCTGGCCCTCGACTGCACCCGCTTCTCCCCTTAGTCACCGTCGCTCCTTATCCCCCAGTGCTCGCACCTGCTGGCCCTCGACTGCACCCGCTTCTCCCCTTAGTCACTACCGTCACTCCTCACGCCCCAGTGGTCACACCTGCTGGCCCTCGACTGCACCCGCTTCTCCCCTTAGTCACCGCCATCACTCCTTATCCCCCAGTGCTCGCACCTGCTGGCCCTCGACTGCACCCGCCTCTCCCCTTAGTCACTGCCGTCTCTCCTCAGGCCCCAGTAATCACACCTGCTGGCCCCCGACTGCACCCGCTTCTCCCCTTAGTCACCGCCATCGCTCCTTATCCCCCAGCGCTCACACCTGGTGGCCCTCGACTGCACCCGCTTCTCCCCTTAGTCACCGCCATCGCTCCTTATCCCCCAGCGCTCACACCTGCTGGCCCCCGACTGCACCCGCTTCTCCCCTTAGTCACCGCCGCTCCTCACGCCCCAGTGCTCACACCTGCTGGCCCCCGACTGCACCCGCTTCTCCCCTTAGTCACCGTCGCTCCTTATCCCCCAGTGCTCACGCCTGCTGGCCCTCGACTGCACCCGCTTCTCCCCTTAGTCACCGCCGTCGCTCCTCACGCCCCAGCGCTCACACACCTGCTGGCCCCCGACTGCACCCGCTTCTCCCCTTAGTCACTACCGTCGCTCCTCACGCCCCACCGCTCACACACCTGCTGGCCCTCGACTGCACCCGCTTCTCCCCTTAGTCACCGTCGTCGCTCCTCACGCCCCAGTGCTCACACCTGCTGGCCCCCGACTGCACCCGCTTCTCCCCTTAGTCACTACCGTGTCTCCTCACGCCCCAGAGCTCACACCTGCTGGCCCCCGACTGCACCCGCTTCTCCTCTTAGTCACTACCGTTGCTAGTCACGCCCCAACGCTCACACCTGCTGGCCCCCGACTGCACCCGCTTCTCCCCTTAGTCACTACCGTCGCTCCTCACGCCCCAACGCTCACACCTGCTGGCCCCCGGCTGCACCCGCTTCTCCTCTTAGTCACTACCGTCGCTCCTTATCCCCCAGTGCTCACACCTGCTGGCCCTCGACTGCACCCGCTTCTCCCCTTAGTCACTACCGTCGCTCCTTATCCCCCAGCGCTCACACCTGCTGGCCCCCGACTGCACCCGCTTCTCCCCTTAGTCACTACCTTCGCTCCTTATCCCCCAGTACTCACGCCTGCTGGCCCCCGACTGCACCCGCTTCTCCCCTTAGTCACCACCGTCTCTCCTCACGCCCCACCACTCACACCTGCTGGCCCTCGACTGCACCCGCTTCTCCCCTTAGTCACCAGATCTCTACTCTACAGCGGTGTACAGAGATAGCAGCGCACAAAGTGGGGGGGGCGGCGGCGGTGGTGGACTCGGACACCTCCAGCACGCGGCGGTGGAACGCCTAAGTGACTGGGTGGGTGAATGGCCGAATGAGTGAACGCACGAATGATTGCGTGAATGAAGGAGTGAATGACCGTATGGGTGAATGAATGAGTGAATGGCAAAGTGAATGCACGAATTACCGGATGAGTGAATGACCGGATGAGTGAATGACCGGATGAATGAACGAACGAACGAGTGAGCGAACGAGCGAGCGAATGAGTGAATGAATGAGTGAATGAATCACCCGGAAGGTTGGCCTGTGTGCGAGTGGCTCCCAGTGCGGCTGGCCGGGCACCGTGCGGACAAGCGGAGTGGCTCCCTGTGAGTAGAGGCGGCTCTGGCGGTTCATGTTCACCAACGTGAAGCACAGCAGCAGCTTGTCGCGGGCGGTGGTGGCGGTGGTGGCAGCGGTGGTGGCAGCGGTGGTGGTGGCAGCGGTGGTGGTGGCAGCGGTGGTGGCAGCGGTGGTGGTGGCAGCGGTGGCGGTGGCACCGCCGCTGCCGCGCACGCCAAAGTGGAACCACGTCCTGCCGTGATGCCATCACCGGCACCGTCAACACCGTCAACAACACCGTCAACACCGTCAACAACATCGTCAACACCGTCAACAACATCGTCAACACCGTCAACAACATCGTCAACACCGTCAACACCGTCAACACCGTCAACATCGTCAACACCGTCAACACCGTCAACACCGTCAACATCGTCAACACCGTCAACACCGTCAACACCGTCAACATCGTCAACACCGTCAACACCGTCAACACCGTCAACATCGTCAACACCGTCAACACCGTCAACACCGTCAACATCGTCAACACCGTCAACACCGTCAACACCGTCAACATCGTCAACAACATCGTCAACACCGTCACCACCGTCACCATCGTCGTCACCACCGGCACACACCGTCAACATCGTCGTCGTCGTCATCATCACCACCGTCAACACCGTCACCACCGTCAACATCGTCGTCACCGTCGTCATCGTCATCGTCGTCATCGTCACCATCGTCGTCATCGTCAACATCGTCATCATCGTCGTCATCATCGTCGTCATCGTCACCACCACCGTCACCATCGTCATCATCGTCATCGTCGTCAACATCGTCATCATCGTCAACATCATCCTCATCACCATCAACATAATCACCGTCGTCACCACCGTCATCACCGTCACCATCGTTGTCATCGTCACCACCGTCAGCATCGTCATCATCACTACACCGTCATCGCCATCCTCATCACCATCAACATAATCACCACACTCACCACCATCGTCACCACCACTACCACCGTCATCATCGTCACCATCACTACACCGTCATCATCGTCGTCGTCACCGTCACTACCGTCATCACCATCAACATAATCACCACACTCACCACCACCGTCACCACCATCGTCACCACCACTACCACCGTCAACATCACCGCCATCACCATCACCGCCATCAACGTCACCGCCATCAACATCATCATCACCACCACCACCATCACCACCATCGTCAACATCACTGCCATCAACATTACCAACATCACGATGAACATCACCAACATCACCACCATCATCAACATAACTGTCGTCATCATCGTCACCATCATCACCATCAACGCCATCAACATCATCACCGGCATCGTCACCACCACTACCACCATCAACATCACCAACACCATCACCACCACCATCATCATCAACATCATTGTCATCTTCACCAACATCACCACCATAATCATCATCACCATCACTACCGTCGTCATCATCACCACCACCATCACCACCACCATCACCACAACAACAACAACAACCGCCATTCGCCACTAAGTGGTGGCAGTGACGTCACCACGACGCTTGTGCCAGGCTAGGTGCACGTTGAGGCCAGGTGAAGTGTCGAACGCCCGGTGGCAGGAGGTCACGGGGCAGACCCAGGTGCCACAGGTCGACTGACTGAGATGACTGGCTGATGCACCACCTGTGCCTCCTACTGTGCCAACCTGCTGTGCTTTAGCTACCCGGTGCTCCGCTCGTTGTTGTGAGCGTCGCTCCTCCGCCCTCCGTTGTTGTTGGAGGGCGACTGCCTCCAACTGCTCTGTAGCGTCCTTCACGAGCCTCCTCCACAGAGGCCGATCTTGACACCGCTGGTACCGGTCATCGGCAAGTCGACTCAGCTCCACGTCCTCCTGTACCACATCACTCCATCTCTTCTCTAGCCCGTACCGCGCCCGTTTGGCCCCCTCGATCCGGCCGAACAAAAGCTGTTTCGGCATGCGGTGGCTGGGCATGCGGGCTACATGACCCAGCCAACGCAGCCTTGCCTGCCGGAGGAGCTCACCAATGGTACTTTCTGTCCAGATCGTTCCAAGGATTTGTGAGCTCCTCACACAATCCAGCCTGCTGGTTAAACCCAGGATGGATCGTAGGCAGGCTAGCCTGAATGTTTTAAACTGGCAAAGGTGTTTCATTAGGGGGGTTCACGTTTCACAAGCGTAGAGAAGGGAGGGAATGACCGTGGCCGAGAAGACCTGAAGCTTAGTGCGGAGCGACAGACCAGGTAGCTTCCACACAGTGTTACGCAACCGATGAAAAGATAATGCCGCTCGACTGATTCGGAGCGAGACCTCTGCTGTCAAACCGGAGCCGGTCATGAGCACACTGCCCAGGTATGGGAAACTCTCCACTCTCTCCACAACTGCCCCATCACCGATTGGGAGTTGTGGGGGTGGAGTGTCCGATGGTACAAAATACCCAAGCAGGTGCTTAGTTCTGGTGGGGCTGATGGTAAGACCCCACCTCTTAGTGGCACGCTCCAGTCTCAGCAGCAGCGTCTCCAACTCCTCCTCTGACTGAGCAGCTATTACCAAATCATCAGCATACATAACATGGTTGACCAATAGGGAGCCATCCCTTGACTGCACCCGGGCATCGATCAACCGCCCATTGTATCTGTGCCAGATGGAAATTTCTCCAGTACAGCTATAGAAGGCTTCACGAACTACGTGGTCGAAATAGATGTTAAATAATGTGGGAGCCAGAGGACATCCCTGTCGCACCCCAAGGTGTAGAGGGAATGGCTCTGACTCCTGGCCACGTAGTTTTACCCGGGCCTGCTCACCATCATAAAGGTCCTTAATAATCGCGAGCGGAGAGTCAGGGACTCCGAAATCACGAAGAACAACCCAGAGCCCAAGACTACTGATGGTATCATAGGCCTTGACCAGGTCAATAAAGCAGAGATGCAGGTTTTGTTGGAATTCCCTACACCTCTGCTGTAGCAGACGGACATAAAATATGGCATCTGTGCAGGACCGCTCTTTCCTGAAACCGCATTGGGGCTCCGCAAGTCTCTCATCAGCGTGCCTGGCAAGGCGATGTTGAATAATCCTTGCCAGGACCTTTCCCGGCACACTGAGGAGTGAGATGTCCCTGTAGTTGTTACAGTCTGTGCGGTCCCCCTTCTTAAAGAGGGGGACCACCAGGGCATCCTTCCAATCCTGCGGAACCTGTCCAGTGGTCCAGACTGTTGTTATGATGTCATATAGGGCAGTCTGTGCACAAACGCCACCCTCCCTCAGCATTTCGCTTGGGAGATCATCTCTGCCCGGTGCCTGGTCTCAGACTCTGGATCGCCTTCAGTACTTCCTCAACAGATTGCACCTCAGCCAGCCACTCACAGGGGGTGACTTCTTACAATATTTGAGGCACCGCAGCCTTGACAGGGTCATCCCCACTTTGTGCCACGATGTTTTTCCTGGGGGAGGAATTTCCCCTCTCCCAGGACCTCACAGAAATGCTCAGCAAATCTGCAAACCTGTTCCTGGGGGTTGGAGATTGGATCACCGTTCTTTCCCCTAATTATGGTAATAGGTGTGGCACTACAAGTTACTTTTTTAATTGAATTAAAGATTCCATCTCCTCAGCAACCTGCGACCACCACCCATCCCTGCAGTGCCTCATTGCTCTCCGGACCTCCGAACGAAGGCTGCGGTAAGCCTCCTCATTCTCCGATGTGGGATGCTGTAGACGATGAGAGTGGGCCTGTTGCTTTTTCTCAGTCAGCCTGAACACCTCCTCTGTCAGCCAGGGTCTCTGGGGAGGTCTGGACCGTGTACCCAAAGCAACCACTGCAGCTGCATGAGTCACAGTCCTAAACCTCGACCATTTCCCCTCGACATCAGGAGGAGTGGGGGACGATGCCAACCCCAGCCGCAAGCGATGATGAAATTCTCGCGTGCAACTTTCATCAGCTAGCTGAGACCAGACCACTATGGGTTTGAATGGGGTCCTGAGTATACACTCACCACCAGAAGAATGGCAGGCACATCTTACAGATGACAAGTCAATGGCCAGTGGGTAGATCAGCTTCATGGTAGGCCCTGGTGTCAAAGACATGGGCTCGCATCCGCTGTTCCGTCACTACGTAGTCCAGCAGATGTTCTTACTTGGACCCGGCATGCTTCCATGATGTGTGGATGCGCCGATGCCGGAACAGCGTGTTGGTAATTACACGCCCATGGGCTGCACAAAAATCTAGCAGCCTCCTACCGTTGTTATTGAGCTGATCTGGCCCATGCCCTCCAATCACTCCAGACCAGGTGCCAGCATCATGACCAACTCGGGCATTGAAGTCACCCAACATGATGACTCTATCCCGAGGGGCCACTTTAGCCAACACCTGTGACAGGAGGTCATAGAAGGCATCTGACTCATCGGCCTTGCCTGCATCCCTCCACTGATGTTCGTCTTCGGTGGGGGCATAAGTAACCACGACCACCACTCCTTGCCTCTGATTGATGGCAAGGCGAGCCCAAAGTAGCCTGGGGCTTACAACTTCCCACACCTCACCGCCACGCTCACACGCCCCCCTTAATTCTTTTGTTCAGAAGAGCAGCCACTCCCTGTTGATTGGCAGTCTGCTGCCCCGAGTAGAGGACTGTCCACCCCTCATGGTGGCAGGAGCCAGAGCCGGTCCACCGGACCTCCAGCTCCCGACCAGAGGAGCGGCAGCCTCTCCTCCGCGGCGAGCGTTCGAACATTCCACGTGGCCACCCGTAGTGGCTTTTCGTTGTTTCTGGAGGAGCCCCTCGGGTAAGGATTCAACCTCCTGGCTCCGCCAAACGGGGTTTGGCCAGGAGACGTCACGGACGCCTGTCCCCCCCGGGGCCTCCGGCACAGGCTTATTAATTGGATATCTTAGACGTGGTTTTGCGGTAATTATTTGAAAGTGGATGGGTTACCAGCCCCTCGCACCCGTCCAGAAGCCCCCTTTGGCTGCTGTGGTGGCCACAGACGCCATGAGGCGGAACGGCCGATCGACAATTGGCCCTGCACCCACGGCACTGCTCACCACAGCCTTACCGTCTGGCACCAGCGCGGAGGTGGGTGGGGGCTTCAGCTTTGTCTTGGGTCTATCGTTAAAGTCACGCAGGCAGGGCCGACGTTTCGATCGCAACGCAAGCGGTCGTCTTCATGTAGCGGGCTGTGTTGCTGTCACCGCAGCCGCAGCCACCACCACCACCACCACCATCACAACCACCACCATCACCACCACCACCACCCTCACCACCCTCACCACCACCCTCACCACCACCCTCACCACCACCACCACCACCACCACCCTCACCACCACCACCCTCACCACCCTCACCACCACCCTCACCACCACCCTCACCACCACCACCATCACCACCCTCACCACCACCACCACCACCACCCTCACCACCCTCACCACCACCACCACCACCACCCTCACCACCCTCACAACCACCACCACCACCACCCTCACCACCACCACCACCCTCACCACCACCACCACCCTCACCACCACCCTCACCACCACCACCACCACCACCCTCACCACCACCACCACCCTCACCACCCTCACCACCACCACCACCATCACCACCACCACCACCACCACCATCACCACCACCACCACCACCACCCTCACCACCACCCTCACCACCACCCTCACCACCACCACCACCACCACCCTCACCACCACCCTCACCACCACCCTCACCACCATCACCACCACCACCACCACCATCACCACCACCACCACCACCACCCTCACCACCACCCTCACCACCACCCTCACCACCACCACCACCACCACCCTCACCACCACCCTCACCACCACCCTCACCACCATCACCACCATCACCACCACCACCACCACCACCCTCACCACCACCCTCACCACCACCCTCACCACCACCACCACCACCACCCTTACCACCACCCTCACCACCACCCTCACCACCACCCTCACCACCACCACCATCACCACCCTCACCACCCTCACAACCACCACCACCACCACCACCACCACCCTCACCACCACCACCACCCTCACCACCACCCTCACCACCACCACCCTCACCACCACCACCACCCTCACCACCACCACCACCCTCACCACCACCCTCACCACCACCACCACCACCCTCACCACCACCCTCACCACCCTCACCACCCTCACCACCACCACCACCACCACCCTCACCACCACCACCACCCTCACCACCACCCTCACCACCACCCTCACCACCATCACCACCACCACCATCACCACCACCACCACCACCACCCTCACCACCACCACCACCACCACCACCCTCACCACCACCACCACCACCACCCTCACCACCACCACCACCACCACCACCACCATCACCACCACCACCACCTGTTGGAGTTCTCAAACTCGGTGCCAGCGCAGTCCGGCCGGGTCCAAAGCCGGAACCTCCAGTCGGGACGAAGCCCCCCGCCCCCCACCCCGCCCCCCACCCCGCCCCCCACCCCCCCCGCTCCGCCCCCACCCCCCAGGCCCCGACCCCCCACGCCGGGGTCGTCGCCGCCGCCGCTGCCGCCGTTGTCGTCATGGCAACCGGCGAGCTCCACCCGGGCGAGGTTGCCGGAGTCGAAGTGCGACGTGAAGGTGAAGGGCCCACAGCGGAGCTCCATCTCACAGACGGAGCCGCGTGAACCCTACGGGTACAAGGTGAGGGGGCCCACGGCGGAGCTCCATCTCACAGACGGAGCCGTGTGAACCCTAGGGGTACAAGATGAGGGGGCCCACGGCGGAGCTCCATCTCACAGACGGAGCCGTGTGAACCCTAGGGGTACAAGGTGAGGGGGCCCACGGCGGAGCTCCATCTCACAGACGGAGCCGCGTGACCCCTACGGGTACAAGGTGAGGGGCCCACGGCGGAGCTCCATCTCACAGACGGAGCCGCGTGAACCCTAGGGGTACAAGGTGAGGGGGCCCACGGCGGAGCTCCATCTCACAGACGGAGCCGCGTGAACCCTAGGGGTACAAGGTGAGGGGGCCCACGGCGGAGCTCCATCTCACAGACGGAGCCGCGTGAACCCTACGGGTACAAGGTGAAGGGCCCACAGCGGAGCTCCATCTCACAGACGGAGCCGCGTGAACCCTACGGGTACAAGGTGAGGGGGCCCACGGTGGAGCTCCATCTCACAGACGGAGCCGTGTGAACCCTAGGGGTACAAGGTGAGGGGGCCCACGGCGGAGCTCCATCTCACAGACGGAGCCGCGTGAACCCTACGGGTACAAGGTGAGGGGCCCACGGCGGAGCTCCATCTCACAGACGGAGCCGTGTGAACCCTACGGGTACAAGGTGAGCGGCCCACAGTGGAGCTCCATCTCACAGACGGAGCCGTGTGAACCCTACGGGTACAAGGTGAGGGGGCCCACGGCGGAGCTCCATCTCACAGACGGAGCCGTGTGAACCCTAGGGGTACAAGGTGAGGGGGCCCACGGTGGAGCTCCATCTCACAGACGGAGCCGCGTGAACCCTACGGGTACAAGGTGAGGGGGCCCACGGCGGAGCTCCATCTCACAGACGGAGCCGTGTGAACCCTACGGATACAAGGTGAGGGGCCCACAGTGGAGCTCCATCTCACAGACGGAGCCGTGTGAACCCTACGGGTACAAGGTGAGGGGCCCACAGTGGAGCTCCATCTCACAGACGGAGCCGTGTGAACCCTACGGTTACAAGGTGAGGGGGCCCACGGCGGAGCTCCATCTCACAGACGGAGCCGTGTGAACCCTACGGGTACAAAGTGAGGGGCCCACGGCGGAGCTCCATCTCACAGACGGAGCCGCGTGAACCCTACGGGTACAAAGTGAGGGGCCCACGGCGGAGCTCCATCTCACAGACGGAGCCGCGTGAACCCTACCGATACAAGGTGAGGGGCCCACGGTGGAGCTCCATCTCACAGACGGAGCCGTGTGAACCCTACGGATACAAGGTGAGGGGCCCACGGTGGAGCTCCATCTCTGAGTGTGACAAAGGTCTCACTCCCCGTGTCTCTCTCCCCGTGTTTCTGTCCCCGTGTCTCTCTCTCCCCGTGTCTCTCTCTCCCCGTGTCTCTCTCTCCCCGTGTGTCTCTCTCCCCGTGTGTCTCTCTCTCCCCGTGTCTCTCTCTCCCCGTGTCTCTCCCCACGTGTCTCTTTCCCCGTGTCTCTCTTCCCGTGTCTCTCTCTCACCGTGTCTCTGTCCCTGTGTCTTTCTCCCTGTGTCTCTGTCCCCGTGTCTCTCACCCCGTGTCTCACTCCCCGTGTCTCTCTTCCCGTGTCTCTCTCTCACTGTGTCTCTGTCCCTGTGTCTCTCTCCCTGTGTCTCTGTCCCCGTGTCTCTCTCACCCCGTGTCTCTCACCCCGTGTCTCACTCCCCGTGTCTCTCCTCGTGTCTCTCTCCCCGTGTCTCTCTCCCCGTATCTCTCTCTCCCCATGTCTCTCTCTCCCCATGTCTCTCTCCCCGTGTCTCTCTCCCCGTGTCTCACTCCCCGTGTCTCTGTCCCCGTGTCTCTGTCCCCGTGTCTCTCTCCCCACGTGTCTCTGTCCCCGTGTCTCTCTCCCCGTGTCTCTCTCACCCAGTGTCTCTCTCTCACCGTGTCTCTGTCCCTGTGTCTCTGTCCCCGTGTCTCTCTCCCCGTGTCTCTCTCCCCGTGTCTCTCTCTCTCTCCCCGTGTCTCTCTCCCCGTGTCTCTCTCCCCGTGTCTCACTCCCCGTGTCTCTCTCCCTGTGTCTCACTCCCCGTGTCTCTCTCTCCCCGTGTCTCTCTCCCCGTGTCTCTTTCCCCGTGTCTCTCTCCGCGTGTCTCACTCCCCGTGTCTCACTCCCTGTGTCTCTCTCCCCGTGTCTCTCACCCCGTGTCTCTCTCCCCGTGTCTCTCTCCCCACGTGTCTCTCTCCCTGTGTCTCTCACCCCGTGTCTCTCTCCCCGTGTCTCTCTTCCCGTGTCTCTCTCTCACCGTGTCTCTGTCCCCGTGTCTCTCACCCCGTGTCTCACTCCCCGTGTCTCACTCCCCGTGTCTCTCTCCCCACGTGTCTCTGTCCCCGTGTCTCACTCCCCGTGTCTCTCTCCCCACGTGTCTCTCTCCCCGTGTCTCTCTCTCACCGTGTCTCTCTTCCCGTGTCTCTCTCCCCGTGTCTCTCACCCCGTGTCTCTCTCCCCGTGTCTCTGTCCCCGTGTCTCTCTCCCCACGTGTCTCTCTCCCCGTGTCTCACACCCCGTGTCTCACTCCCCGTGTCTCTGTCCCCGTGTCTCTGTGTCCGTGTCTCTCTCCCCGTGTCTCTCTCCTCGTGTCTCTCCCCACGTGTCTCTCTCCCCGTGTCTCTCTCTTAGTGTCTATCCATGTGAGTGACTATCTATCTGTGTGTCTGTCTGAGTGTCTATCTGTCTGCGTGTCTCTGTGTGTGTCTCAGTGTCTGAGTGTCTATCTGTGTGAGTGTCTATCTGTGTGTGTCTGTGTCTATCTCTGTGTCTATCTGTCTGTGTGAGTGTCTATCTGCGTCTATCTGTGTGTCTCTGTGTCTATCTGTGTCTATCTGTGTGAGTGTCTATCTGTGTGAGTGTCTATCTCTGTGAGTGTCTGTGTGAGTGTCTATCTATCTGTCTGTTTGAGTGTCTATCTGTCTGCGTGTCTCTGTGTGTCTGTGTCTGAGTGTCTATCTGTGTGTCTATCTGTGTGAGTGTCTGTGTGAGTGTCTATCTCTGTGTCTATCTGTGTCTATCTGTCTGTGTGAGTGTCTATCTGGGTCTATCTCTGTGTCTATCTATCTGTGTGAGTGTCTATCTGTGTGTCTATCTATCTGTGTGTCTATCTGAGTGTCTATCTGAGTGTATATCTGTGTGTATGCGTGTCTATCTGTGTGTCTGTCTCTATCTGTGTGTCTGTGTGTCTATCTGTGTGTCTATCTGTGTGTGTGAGTGTCTATCTGTGTCTATATATCTGAGTGTCTATATGTGTGTCTGTGTGTCTATCTGTGTGTCTATCTGTGCGTGTGAGTGTCTATCTGTGTCTATCTATCTGAGTGTCTATCTGTGTGTCTGTGTGTCTATCTGAGTGTCTATCTGTGTGTGAGTGTCTGAGTGTCTATCTGTGTGTGTGAGTGTCTATATGTGTGTCTATCTGTGTGTCTATCTATCTGTGTGTCTATCTGAGTGTCTATCTGAGTGTCTATCTGTGTGTCTGAGTGTCTATCTGTCTATCTGCGTGTCTATCTGAGTGTCTATCTATCTGAGCGTCTATCTGAGTGTCTATCTGTGTGTCTATCTGTCCATCTGAGTGTCTGTGTGTCTATCTATCTGAGTGTCTATCTGTGTCTATCTGTGTGTCTATCTGAGTGTCTATCTGTGTGTCTATCTGTGTGAGTGTCTGTGTGAGTGTCTATCCATCTGAGCGTCTATCTGAGCGTCTATCTGTGTGTCTATCTGTCTATCTGAGTGTGTGTCTATCTATCTGTGTGTCTATCTGAGTGTCTATCCGTGTGTCTGAGTGTCTATCTATCTATCTGTGTGTCTATCTGAGTGTCTATCTATCTGAGTGTCTATCTGAGTGTCTATCTGTGTGTCTATCTGAGCGTCTATCTGAGTGTCTATCTGTGTGTCTATCTGTCTATCTGAGTGTCTATCTGAGTGTCTATCTGTGTGTATATCTATCTGAGTGTCTGTGTGTCTATCTATCTGAGTGTCTATCTGAGTATCTATCTGAGTGTCTATCTGTGTGTCTATCTGTCTATCTGAGTGTCTATCTGAGTGTCTATCTGTGTGTATATCTATCTGAGTGTCTGTGTGTCTATCTATCTGAGTGTCTATCTGAGTGTCTATCTGAGTATCTATCTGAGTGTCTATCTGTGTGTCTATCTATCTGTGTGTCTATCTGAGTGTCTATCTGTGTGTCTATCTGGTTATCTGAGTGTCTGTGTGTCTATCTATCTGTGTGTCTATCTGAGTGTCTATCTGTGTGTATATCTATCTGAGTGTCTGTGTGTCTATCTATCTGAGTGTCTATCTGAGTGTCTATCTGAGTATCTATCTGAGTGTCTATCTGTGTGTCTATCTATCTGAGTGTCTATCTGAGTGTCTATCTCCGTGTCTATCTATCTGTGTGTCTATCTGAGTGTCTATCTGTGTGTCTGAGTGTCTATCTATCTATCTGTGTGTCTATCTGAGTGTCTATCTATCTGAGTGTCTATCTGAGTGTCTATCTGTGTGTCTATCTGAGCGTCTATCTGAGTGTCTATCTGTGTGTCTATCTGTCTATCTGAGTGTCTATCTGAGTGTCTATCTGTGTGTATATCTATCTGAGTGTCTGTGTGTCTATCTATCTGAGTGTCTATCTGAGTGTCTATCTGAGTATCTATCTGAGTGTCTATCTGTGTGTCTATCTATCTGTGTGTCTATCTGTCTATCTGAGTGTCTATCTGAGTGTCTATCTGTGTGTATATCTATCTGAGTGTCTGTGTGTCTATCTATCTGAGTGTCTATCTGAGTATCTATCTGAGTGTCTATCTGTGTGTCTATCTATCTGTGTGTCTATCTGTCTATCTGAGTGTCTATCTGAGTGTCTATCTGTGTGTATATCTATCTGAGTGTCTGTGTGTCTATCTATCTGAGTGTCTATCTGAGTATCTATCTGAGTGTCTATCTTTGTGTCTATCTATCTGTGTGTCTATCTGTCTATCTGAGTGTCTATCTGAGTGTCTATCTGTGTGTATATCTATCTGAGTGTCTGTGTGTCTATCTATCTGAGTGTCTATCTGAGTATCTATCTGAGTGTCTATCTGTGTGTCTATCTATCTGTGTGTCTATCTGAGTGTCTATCTGAGTGTCTATCTCCGTGTCTATCTGTGTGTCTATCTCCGTGTCTATCTATCTGAGTGTCTATCTCCGTGTCTATCTGAGTGTCTATCTGAGTGTCTATCTGTGTGTCTGTGTGTCTATCTATCTGAGTGTCTGTGTGTCTATCTATCTGTGTGTCTATCTATCTGTGTGTCTATCTGAGTGTCTATCTCCGTGTCTATCTATCTGTGTGTCTGAGTGTCTATCTGTGTGTCTATCTGTGTGTCTATCTATCTGTGTGTCTATCTGAGTGTCTATCTGTGTGTCTATCTATCTGTGTGTCTATCTATCTGTGTGTCTATCTGTGTGTCTATCTGTGTGTCTATCTCCGTGTCTATCTATCTGTGTGTCTATCTATCTGAGTGTCTATCTATCTGTGTGTCTATCTATCTGTGTGTCTATCTATCTGAGTGTCTATCTATCTGAGTGTCTATCTGTGTGTCTATCTGAGTGTCTATCTCCGTGTCTATCTATCTGTGTGTCTATCTATCTGAGTGTCTATCTATCTGAGTGTCTATCTATCTGTGTGTCTATCTGAGTGTCTATCTGAGTGTCTATCTGTGTGTCTATCTATCTGAGTGTCTATCTATCTCCGTGTCTATCTGTGTGTCTATCTGAGTGTCTATCTGTGTGTCTATCTATCTGTGTGTCTATCTATCTGAGTGTCTATCTGAGTGTCTATCTGAGTTTCTATATCCGTGTCTATCTATCTGTGTGTCTATCTGAGTATCTATCTCCGTGTCTATCTATCTGTGTGTCTATCTATCTGAGTGTCTATCTATCTGAGTGTCTATCTGTGTGTCTATCTGAGTGTCTATCTCCGTGTCTATCTATCTGTGTGTCTATCTATCTGAGTGTCTGTGTGTCTATCTATCTGTGTGTCTATCTATCTGTGTGTCTATCTGAGTGTCTATCTCCGTGTCTATCTATCTGTGTGTCTGAGTGTCTATCTGTGTGTCTATCTGTGTGTCTATCTATCTGTGTGTCTATCTGAGTGTCTATCTGTGTGTCTATCTATCTGTGTGTCTATCTATCTGTGTGTCTATCTGTGTGTCTATCTGTGTGTCTATCTCTGTGTCTATCTATCTGTGTGTCTATCTATCTGAGTGTCTATCTATCTGTGTGTCTATCTGTGTGTCTATCTATCTGAGTGTCTATCTATCTGAGTGTCTATCTGTGTGTCTATCTGAGTGTCTATCTCCGTGTCTATCTATCTGTGTGTCTATCTATCTGAGTGTCTATCTATCTGAGTGTCTATCTATCTGTGTGTCTATCTGAGTGTCTATCTGAGTGTCTATCTGTGTGTCTATCTATCTGAGTGTCTATCTATCTCCGTGTCTATCTGTGTGTCTATCTGAGTGTCTATCTGTGTGTCTATCTATCTGTGTGTCTATCTATCTGAGTGTCTATCTGAGTGTCTATCTGAGTTTCTATATCCGTGTCTATCTATCTGTGTGTCTATCTGAGTATCTATCTCCGTGTCTATCTATCTGTGTGTCTATCTATCTGAGTGTCTATCTATCTGAGTGTCTATCTGTGTGTCTATCTGAGTGTCTATCTCCGTGTCTATCTATCTGAGTGTCTGTGTGTCTATCTGAGTGTCTATCTGAGTGTCTATCTGAGTGTCTATCTATCTGTGTGTCTATCTGAGTGTCTATCTGTCTATCTGTGTGTCTATCTGTGTGTCTATCTGAGTGTCTATCTGTGTGTCTATCTGAGTATCTATCTGTGTGTCTATCTATCTGTGTGTCTATCTGTGTGTCTATCTATCTGAGTGTCTATCTGAGTGTCTATCTGAGTGTCTATCTATCTGTGTGTCTATCTGTGTGTCTATCTATCTGAGTGTCTATCTGTGTGTCTATCTATCTGAGTGTCTATCTGTGTGTCTATCTGTGTGTCTGTCTATCTGTGTCTATCTATCTCCGTGTCTATCTGAGTGTCTATCTCCGTGTCTATCTGTGTGTCTATCTATCTGAGTGTCTATCTCCGTGTCTATCTGTGTGTCTATCTGTGTGTCTATCTGTGTGTCTGAGTGCCTATCTGAGTGTCTATCTCCGTGTCTCTCTGTGTGTCTATCTGTGTGTCTATCTGTGTGTCTATCTATCTGAGTGTGTGTCTATCTATCTCCGTGTCTATCTGAGTGTCTATCTGAGTGTCTATCTATCTATCTGTGTGTCTATCTATCTGTGTGTCTATCTGAGTGTCTATCTCCGTGTCTATCTATCTATCTATCTGTGTGTCTATCTGAGTGTCTATCTGTGTGCCTATCTATCTATCTGAGTGTCTATCTATCTATCTGTGTGTCTATCTGAGTGTCTATCTGTGTCTATCTATCTGAGTGTCTATCTGTGTGTCTATCTATCTATCTGTGTGTCTATCTGAGTGTCTATCTGTGTCTATCTATCTGAGTGTCTATCTGTGTCTATCTATCTGAGTGTCTATCTGAGTGTCTATCTATCTGAGTGTCTATCTGAGTGTCTATCTGAGTGTCTATCTGAGTGTCTATCTGAGTGTCTATCTCCGTGTCTCTCACCTCCCGCTCCACCTTCTCCGCCCTCGAGTTGACGTTCCCAGGAAGTGACGGCGCCAGCCAATCGCAGCGCCCGGCTCAACTGCCGTCTACCGGCGCTCAGCCAATCGCAGCGGCCCAAACGCTCCCCCCTCTCCCCCCCCCCGTTACCGTGACAACCACCCCCCCCCCCCGGCGCTCAGCCAATCGCAGCAGCCCAAACTCCAAACTCCCCCACCCCTCGTTATTATGACACCACCCCCCCCCCGCGCTCAGCCAATCGCAGGGGCCCAAACTCCAAACTCCCCCACCCCTCATTACTATGACACCCCCCCCCCGCGCTCAGCCAATCGCAGCGGCCCAAACTCCCCCCTTCTCCCCTCCGTTACCATGATAACCCCCCCCCGCGCTGAGCCAATCGCAGCGGCCCAAACGCCCCCTCCCCGCCCACCCCTCAGTTACCATGTTAACCCCGCCCCCCCCCCCCCTTTGCTCAGCCAATCGCAGCGGCCGAAACTCCAACTGCATCACCTCCCCCGGGCGCTCAGCCAATCACAGCAGGCGACTCATTCCCCCGTATCCAAAACAAGCCGGGGACAGCCAATCAGGAGTGGCGACTCATTCTGGTTGCCTAGGGACGAACGCTCCGGCAACCAATCATAGCGGGCGCCTCAATCCAGGTTTCCTGTGAACAGCCAATCACGGGAGGCGACGCGATCCCGTTTCCACGGCAACACCAACTGAAATGCTGGTGACGTCACAACGGCACCTGTGCCAGGCTATGTGCAGGAGGTCACGGGACAGACCCAGCAGATGCCATGGGTTGACTGCTGTGCCAGGCTAGGTGCAGGTGGAGGCCACGTGACAGATCCAGCAGGTGCCATGGGTTGACTGCTGTGCCAGGCTAGGTGCACGAGGAGGAGGTCACGGGACAGACCCTGCAGGTGCCACGGGTTGACTGCTGTGCCAGGCTAGGTGCATTAGGAGGAGGTCACGGGACAGACTCAGCAGGTGCCATGGGTTGACTGCTGTGCCAGGCTAGGTGCAGGAGGTCACGTGACAGACCCAGCAGGTGCCACGGGTTGACTGCTGTGCCAGGCTAGGTGCAGGTGGTCACGTGACAGACCCTGCAGGTGCCATGGGTTGACTGACTGAGATGAGTGGCTGATGCACCACACCCGCTGTGCCAGGCTAGGTGCACCACACCCGCTGTGCCCCGTACTGTGCCAACACGCTGCGTTTTATCTGCCCGGCGCTCCGCTCGTTGTTGTGAGCGTCGCTCCTCTGCCCTCCGTTGTTGTTGCTGGAGGACGACTGCCTCCAACTGCCCAGTAGCCTCACGGTGCACCTAGCCTGGCACTGCCCAGCAGCAGCAGCGTCATTCACGAGCCTCCTCCTCCACAGAGGCCGATCTTGACACCGCTGGTACCAGTCATCGGCAAGTCCACTCAGCTCCACGTCCTCCTGTACCACATCACCCCATCTCTTCCCTAGCCCGTACCACTCACTCACCCACTCACTCACTCACCCACTCACTCACCCACTGACCCATCACTCCATCACGTCTCTAGCCCGTCACCCACTCACCCATCACTCCATCTCTTCTCTAGCCCGTGTCACCCACTCACCCACCCACTCACCCATCACTCCATCTCTTCTCTAGCCCGTGTCACCAACTCACTCACACACTGACCCATCACTCCATCTCTTCTCTAGCCCGTGTCACCAACTCACCAACTCACTCACCCACTCACCCATCACTCCATCTCTTCTCTAGCCCGTGTCACAACTCACTCACCCACTCACTCACCCACTCACCCATCACTCCATCTCTTCTCTAGCCCGTGTCACCAACTCACTCACTCACCCACTCACCCATCACTCCATCTCTTCTCTAGCCCGTGTCACCAACTCACTCACACACTGACCCATAACTCCATCTCTTCTCTAGCCCGTGTCACCAACTCACCAACTCACTCACCCACTCACCCATCACTCCATCTCGTCTCCAGCCCGTGTCACAACTCACTCACCCACTCACTCACCCACTCACCCATCACTCCATCTCTTCTCTAGCCCGTGTCACCAACTCACTCACCCACTCACTCACCCACTCACCCATCACTCCATCTCTTCTCTAGCCCGTGTCACTCACTCACTCACTCACCCATCACTCCATCTCTTCTCTAGCCCGTGTCACCCACCCACCCACTCACTCACCCATTCACCCATCACTCCATCTCTTCTCTAGCCCGTGTCACCAACTCACTCACTCACTCACCCACTCACCCATCACTCCATCTCTTCTCTAGCCCGTGTCACCAACTCACTCACACACTGACCCATAACTCCATCTCTTCTCTAGCCCGTGTCACCAACTCACTCACCCACTCACCCATCACTCCATCTCGTCTCCAGCCCGTGTCACAACTCACTCACCCACTCACCCATCACTCCATCTCTTCTCTAGCCCGTGTCACCAACTCACTCACCCACTCACTCACCCACTCACCCATCACTCCATCTCTTCTCTAGCCCGTGTCACCCACCCACCCACTCACTCACCCATTCACCCATCACTCCATCTCTTCTCTAGCCCGTGTCACCAACTCACTCACTCACCCACTCACCCATCACTCCATCTCTTCTCTAGCCCGTCTCACCAACTAACCCACTCACCCATCACTCCATCTCGTCTCTAGCCCGTGTCACCAACTCACTCACTCACTCACCCATCACTCCATCTCTTATCTAGACCGTGTCACCAACTCACTCACTCACCCATCACTCCATCTCTTCTCTAGCCCGTGTCACCAACTCACCAACTCACTCACCCATCACTCCATCTCCTATCTAGCCCGTGTCACCAACTCACTCACTCACCCACTCACACATCACTCCATCTCTTCTCCAGCCCGTGCCGCGCCCTCTTAGCCCCCTCAATCCGGCCGAACAAAAGCTGTTTCGGCATGCGGTGGCTGGGCATGCGGGCTACATGACCCAGCCAACGCAGCCTTGCCTGCCGGCGGAGCTCACCGATGGGACCTTGCCCAGATATTTCAAGGATTTGTGAGCTCCTCACCACGACGCTTGTGCCAGGCTATGTGCACCTTGAGGCCAAGTGAAGTGTCGAACGCCCGCTGGCAGGTCATGGGGCAGACCCAGGTGCCACGGGTCGACTGACTCAGGTGACTGAGATGACTGGCTGATGCACCACCTGTGCCCCCTACTGTGCCAACCTGCTCTGCTTTAGCCACCCGGCGCTCCGCTCGTTGTTGTGAGCGTCGCTCCTCCGCCCTCCGTTGTTGTTGGAGGGCGACTACCTCCAACTGCCCAGTAGCGTCCTTCACGAGCCTCCTCCTCCACAGAGGCCGATCTTGACACCGCTGGTACCAGTCATCGGCAAGTCCACTCAGCTCCACGTCCTCCTGTACCACATCACTCCATCTCTTCTCTAGCCCGTGTCACTCACTCACCCACTCACCCATCACTCCATCTCTTCTCTAGCTCGTGCCGCGCCCGTTTAGCCCCCTAGATCCGGCCAAACAAAAGCTGTTTCGGCATGCGGTGGCTGGACATGCGGGCTACATGACCCAGCCATCGCAGCCTTGCCCGCCGGAGGAGCTCATCACCACCATCACCACCACCATCATCACCATCACCACCACCATCACCACCACCACCATCACCACCACCACCACCATCACCACCACCATCGCCACCACCATCATCATCACCACCATCACCACCATCATCATCATCACCACCACCACCATCACCACCACCACCATCACCACCACCACCACCATCACCACCACCACCATCACCACCACCACCATCACCACCACCACCACCATCACCACCACCACCATCACCACCACCACCACCATCACCACCACCACCACCATCACCACCACCACCACCATCACCACCACCACCACCATCATCACCACCACCACCATCGTCACCACCACCATCGCCACCACCACCACCACCACCACCATCACCACCACCATCACCACCACCATCACCACCACCATCGTCACCATCACCACCACCACCACCATCACCACCATCACCATCACCACCACCACCACCATCGTCACCACCACCATCGCCACCACCACCACCATCACCACCACCACCATCACCACCACCACCACCACCATCACCACCACCATCACCACCACCACCACCATCACCACCACCACCATCACCACCACCACCACCACCATCACCACCACCATCACCACCACCACCATCACCACCACCACCATCACCACCACCATCACCACCACCACCATCACCACCACCACCATCACCACCACCACCACCATCACCACCACCATCACCACCATCACCACCATCACCATCACCAGCTGATGTATTCACTACCCCAGCGGGCATCTTTGTGTTCAATTCGTTTAATAATTGAAACAGCGATGGTAACCACGGTAACGACGGTAACCACGGTAACAATGGTCACCGTGGTAACGATGGTGGCCACAGTAACCATGAAGATGACCACGGTAACCACGGTAACGATGGTAACCACGGTAACGACGGTAACCACGGTAACGATGGCGACGCTGGTCTCACCACGATCACCACCACCCCCCGTGTCTCTGTCTCTCACCCCCACCCTCCTGACCCCCCGCCCACCCCCCCTCCCCCTCGTCCACCACCCCTCACCCCATCCCCTCCCCCCCACCCACCCCCCTCACCCCCTCCCCACCCTCCCCCCCACCCCCTTCACCCCCACCCCCCACCCGCCCCCCCCTCACACCCCTTCACCCCACCCACCTCACCCCCCTTCACCCCCTCCCACCCACCCACCTCACCCCCCTTCACCCCTTTACCCCCTCCCCCCCACCCACCCCTTTCACCCCCTCCCCGTCACCCACCCCACCCACCCCCTTCACCCCCTCCCCCCCACCCAACCCCCCACCCACCCCCCTTACCCCCTCCCCCCCACCCGCCCCCCCCCTCACCTCCTCCCCCCCACCCACCTCCCCCCCACCCACCCCCCCACCCACCCCACCCCCCCTCACCCCTTCCCCCCGACCCCGCCCCCTCTCCGACGCCCCGCCCACTCCGAGCCGGGCCCGGCCCTGCCTGAGGCCTGCCAGTAGCCTGCAGGCTGAGCACACGGCAGAGCTGGCAGCTAGGCCACAGAGAGAGCAGCACTCCAGCACAGGGTGGTGGTAGGGGCGGTGGTGGTGGTGGTGGTGGGAGTGGGAGCCACCGCCGGTGACGCCGGAGCCACCGCCGGAGCCACCGCCGGTGACGATGTGGAGACGCTGGGCGGCGTGGACGACGTCAATGATGGCGCGGGGGCGGACACGCTCCAGGTCCTTGAGCAGGGCGCGGGCACGGCCTCGGTAGGCCCCGGGCGAGTACACACACTCAGTGCTGAGACACACAGACACAGAGACACAGAGACACACAGGGTGAGACACAGAGACACACACAGAGACACAGAGAGACACGCTCCAGGTCCTTGAGCAGGGCGCGGGCACGGCCTCGGTAGGCCCCGGGCGAGTACACACACTCAGTGCTGAGACACACAGACACAGAGACACAGAGACACACAGGGTGAGACACAGAGACACACACAGAGACACAGAGAGACACGCTCCAGGTCCTTGAGCAGGGCGCGGGCACGGCCTCGGTAGGCCCCGGGCGAGTACACACACTCAGTGCTGAGACACACAGACACACAGAGACACAGTGAGACACACACAGAGACACAGAGACACAGAGACACACACAGAGACACACACAGAGACACAGAGAGACACGCTCCAGGTCCTTGAGCAGGGCGCGGGCACGGCCTCGGTAGGCCCCGGGCGAGTACACACACTCAGTGCTGAGACACACAGACACAGAGACACAGAGACACACAGGGTGAGACACAGAGACACACACAGAGACACAGAGAGACACGCTCCAGGTCCTTGAGCAGGGCGCGGGCACGGCCTCGGTAGGCCCCGGGCGAGTACACACACTCAGTGCTGAGACACACAGACACACAGAGACACAGACACAGAGACACAGACACAGAGACACACACAGAGAGACACAGTGAGACACAGAGACACACAGAGACACAGTGAGACACAGTGACACACACAGAGACACAGAGAGACACGCTCCAGGTCCTTGAGGAGGGCGCGGGCACGGCCTCGGTAGGCCCCGGGCGAGTACACACACTCAGTGCTGAGACACAGAGAGACACAGAGACACAGAGACACAGTGAGAGGCACAGAGACACAGTGAGACACAGTGAGACACAGAGACACACAGAGAGACACGCTCCAGGTCCTTGAGCAGGGCGCGGGCACGGCCTCGGTAGGCCCCGGGCGAGTACACACACTCAGTGCTGAGACACACAGACACAGAGACACAGTGAGAGACACAGAGAGACACAGTGAGACACAGAGACACACACGGTGAGACACAGAGACACGGTGAGACAGAGACACGGTGAGACACAGAGACACGGTGAGTAGACACAGAGACACACACGGTGAGTAGACACAGAGACACGGTGAGTAGACACAGAGACACAGAGACACACACGGTGGGACACAGAGACACGGTGAGTAGACACAGAGATGCACACGGTGAGACACAGAGACACGGTGAGTAGACACAGAGACACAGAGACACACACAGTGAGACACACACGGTGAGACACAGAGACACACGGTGAGACACACAGTGAGACAGAGACACACACGGTGAGACACAGAGACACGGTGAGACACAGAGACACAGAGACACGGTGAGACACGGTGAGACACAGAGACACGGTGAGACACAGAGACACAGAGACACGGTGAGACAGAGACACGGTGAGACACAGTGAGACACAGAGACACAGAGACACAGTGAGACACAGAGACACGGTGAGACACAGAGACACAGAGACACAGAGACACGGTGAGACACAGAGACACGGTGAGACACAGACACAGAGACACAGAGACACGGTGAGACACAGAGACACAGAGACACGGTGAGACACAGAGACACGGTGAGACACAGTGAGACACAGAGACACGGTGAGACACACAGAGACACAGTGAGACACACACAGAGACACAGAGAGAGACACGCTCCAGGTCCTTGAGCAGGGCGCGGGCACGGCCTCGGTAGGCCCCGGGCGAGTACACACACTCAGTGCTGAGACACACAGACACACAGAGACACAGAGACACAGTGAGAGACACAGAGACACAGTGAGACACAGTGAGACACAGAGACACACAGAGAGACACGCTCCAGGTCCTTGAGCAGGGCGCGGGCACGGCCTCGGTAGGCCCCGGGCGAGTACACACACTCAGTGCTGAGACACAGAGACACAGACACACAGAGACACACAGAGAGACACAGAGACACAGAGACACACACAGTGAGACACACACGGTGAGACACAGAGACACACGGTGAGACACACAGTGAGACAGAGACACACACGGTGAGACACAGAGACACGGTGAGACACAGAGACACAGAGACACGGTGAGACACAGAGACACGGTGAGACACAGAGACACGGTGAGACACAGAGACACAGAGACACGGTGAGACAGAGACACGGTGAGACACAGTGAGACACAGAGACACAGTGAGACACAGTGAGACACAGAGACACGGTGAGACACAGAGACACGGTGAGACAGAGACACAGAGACACGGTGAGACACAGAGACACAGAGACGCGGTGAGACAGACACAGTGAGACACAGAGACACAGAGACACGGTGAGACACAGAGACACGGTGAGACACAGTGAGACACAGAGACACGGTGAGACACAGAGACACAGATACACAGTGAGACACGCCCGCTGGCAGGTCACGGGGCAGACCCAGCAGGTGCCACGGGTCGACTGGCTGAGATGACTAACTGAGACGACTGAGATGAGTGGCTGATGAACCACCTGTGCCCCCTACTGTGCCAGGCTAGGTGCACCAGGAGGTCACGGGGCAGACCCAGCAGGTGCCACGGGTTGACTGACTGAGATGATTGACTGAGACGACTGAGATGAGTGGCTGGTGCACCACCTGTGCCCCCTACTGTGCCAGGCTAGGTGCACCAGGAGGTCACGCGGCAGACCCAGCAGGTGCCACGGGTCGACTGACTGAGACGACTGACTGAGATGACTGAGATGAGTGGCTGAGATGACTGACTGAGACGACTGACTGAGATGACTGAGATGAGTGGCTGAGATGACTGACTGAGACGACTGAGATGAGTGGCTGAGATGACTGAGATGAGTGGCTGGTGCACCACCTGTGCCCCCTTACTGTGCCAGGCTAGGTGCACCAGGAGGTCACGGGGCAGACCCAGCAGGTGCCACGGGTCGACTGACTGAGACGACTGACTGAGATGAGTGGCTGAGATGACTGACTGAGATGAGTGGCTGGTGCACCACCTGTGCCCCCTACTGTGCCAGGCTAGGTGCACCAGGAGGTCACGGGGCAGACCCAGCAGGTGCCACGGGTCGACTGACTGAGATGACTGGCTGATGCACCCCCTGTGCCCCCTACTGTGCCAGGCTAGGTGCACCGGGAGGTCACGGGGCAGACCCAGCAGGTGCCACGGGTTGACTGACTGAGATGACTGACTGAGATGACTGAGATGAGTGGCTGAGATGACTGAGATGACTGACTGAGATGACTGAGATGACTGAGATGACTGACTGAGATGACTGAGATGAGTGGCTGAGATGACTGACTGAGACGACTGAGATGAGTGGCTGAGATGACTGAGACGACTGAGATGAGTGGCTGATGCACCACCTGTGCCCCCTACTGTGCCACACACACACATACAGACACAGTCACACGTGCGTGTACACACCTGAAGTAGTCCAGCTTGTTGAAGTAGGCGTACAGGACAATTTCCTTCTCATAGCAGTACATGAGGGGCTTACACCGTGGGATGGCTCCCTCTCCTACACACACACACACACAGACACACACACATAGACATAGACACACAGACACACACACACAGACACACACACACAGACACACAGACACACACACACAGACACACACAGACATACACACAGACACACACACACACAGACACACAGACATAGACACACACACACAGACACACACACACACACACAGACAAACACACACAGACACACACGCACAGACACACACACACACACGCACAGACACACACACACACAGACACAGACACACACACAGACACACACACAGACACACACACAGACACACACACAGACACACAGACACACACAGACACAGACCGCGTGGTGAGCACCATGGTGAGCCCCGTGGTGAGCGACGTGGTGAGCGACGTGGTAAGCGACGTGGTGAGCGACGTGGTGGTGTGCGTGGTGAGCGTGTTGGTGAGTGTGGTGGTGAGTGTGGTGGTGGTGGTGAGTGTGACGAGGTGAGTGTGTTGGAGTGTGTACCATGTGACGAGGTGAGTGTCCCCACACAGCGTGCCAGCCGTGCCCCGTCCCCACGCAACACGTTCATCAGCACCGTCTCGGTGAGGTGGTGAGTGTGGTGGTGGTGATGGTGAGTGTGTTGGTGGTGGTGGTGAGTGTGTTAGTAGTGAGCGTGTTGGTGAGCGATGTGGTGATGAGTGTGTTAGTAGTGATCGTGGTGGTGAGTGTAGTGGTGAGTGTGTTAGTAGTGAGTGTGTTGGTGAGTGTGGTGGTGATGAGTGTGTTAGTAGTGATCGTGGTGGTGAGTGTAGTGGTGAGTGTGTTAGTAGTGAGTGTGTTGGTGAGTGTGGTGGTGATGAGTGTGTTAGTAGTGATCGTGGTGGTGAGCGAGGTGGTGATGAGTGTGTTAGTAGTGATCGTGGTGGTGAGTGTGGTGGTGATGAGTGTGTTAGTAGTGATCGTGGTGGTGTGTGTGGTGGTGTTGAGTGTGTTAGTAGTGATCGTGGTGGTGAGCGAGGTGGTGATGAGTGTGTTAGTAGTGAGCGTGGTGGTGAGCGAGGTGGTGATGAGTGTGTTAGTAGTGATCGTGGTGGTGAGCGAGGTGGTGATGAGTGTGTTAGTAGTGATCGTGTTGGTGAGCGAGGTGGTGATGAGTGTGTTAGTAGTGAGCGTGTTGGTGAGTGTGGTGGTGATGAGTGTGTTAGTAGTGATCGTGGTGGTGAGCGAGGTGGTGATGAGTGTGTTAGTAGTGAGCGTGGTGGTGAGTGTGGTGGTGATGAGTGTGTTAGTAGTGATCGTGGTGGTGAGCGAGGTGGTGATGAGTGTGTTAGTAGTGATCGTGTTGGTGAGCGATGTGGTGATGAGTGTGTTAGTAGTGATCGTGGTGGTGAGTGTAGTGGTGAGTGTGTTAGTAGTGAGTGTGTTGGTGAGTGTGGTGGTGATGAGTGTGTTAGTAGTGATCGTGGTGGTGAGTGTAGTGGTGAGTGTGTTAGTAGTGAGTGTGTTGGTGAGCGAGGTGGTGATGAGTGTGTTAGTAGTGATCGTGGTGGTGAGTGTGGTGGTGGTGAGTGTGTTAGTAGTGAGCGTGTTGGTGAGCGAGGTGGTGATGAGTGTGTTAGTAGTGACCGTGGTGGTGAGCGAGGTGGTGATGAGTGTGTTAGTAGTGAGTGTGTTGGTGAGCGAGGTGGTGATGAGTGTGTTAGTAGTGAGCGTGTTGGTGAGCGAGGTGGTGATGAGTGTGTTAGTGGTGATCGTGGTGGTGAGTGTGGTGGTGATGAGTGTGTTAGTAGTGAGCGTGGTGGTGAGCGAGGTGGTGATGAGTGTGTTAGTAGTGAGCGTGTTGGTGAGCGAGGTGGTGATGAGTGTGTTAGTAGTGATCGTGGTGGTGAGCGAGGTGGTGATGAGTGTGTTAGTAGTGATCGTGTTGGTGTGGTGGTGATGAGTGTGTTAGTAGTGAGTGTGTTGGTGAGTGTGGTGGTGATGAGTGTGTTAGTAGTGATCGTGGTGGTGAGCGAGGTGGTGATGAGTGTGTTAGTAGTGAGCGTGTTGGTGACTGTGGTGGTGATGAGTGTGTTAGTAGTGATCGTGTTGGTGAGCGAGGTGGTGATGAGTGTGTTAGTAGTGTGTTGGTGAGTGTGACGAGGTGAGTGTGATGATCACCGTGTGACGAGGTGAGTGTCCCCACACAGCGTGCCAGCCGCGCCCCGTCCCCACGCAACACGTTCATCAGCACCGTCTCGGTGAGTTGGTGGTGATGGTGGTGGTGGTGAGTGTGATGAGGTGAGTACCGTGTGACGAGGTGAGTGTCCCCACACAGCGTGCCAGCCGGGCCCCGTCCCCACGCAACACGTTCATCAGCACCGTCTCGGCGAGGTCGTGGTGGTGGTGATGGTGGTGATGGTGGTGATCGTGTTGGTGGTGGTCACCGTGTGACGAGGTGAGTGATGAGGTGGTCACCGTGTGACGAGGTGAGTGTCCCCACACAGCGTGCCAGCCGGGCCCCGTCCCCACGCAACACGTTCATCAGCACCGTCTCGGTGAGTTCGTGGTGGTGATCGTGGTGATGGTGATGGTGGTGATCGTGGTGATCGTGGTGGTGGTCACCGTGTGACGAGGTGAGTGATGAGGTGAGTACCATGTGACGAGGTGAGTGTCCCCACACAGCGTGCCAGCCGGGCCCCGTCCCCACGCAACACGTTCATCAGCACCGTCTCGGCGAGGTGGTGAGTGTGGTGGTGGTCACCGTGTGACGAGGTGAGTGATGAGGTGGTCACCGTGTGACGAGGTGAGTGTCCCCACACAGCGTGCCAGCCGCGCCCCGTCCCCACGCAACACGTTCATCAGCACCGTCTCGGTGAGGTCGTGGTGAGTGTGGTGGTGGTGAGTGTGATGAGGTGGTCACCGTATGACGAGGTGAGTGATGAGGTGAGTACCGTGTGACGAGGTGGTGAGTGTCCCCACACAGCGTGCCAGCCGGGCCCCGTCCCCACGCAACACGTTCATCAGCACCGTCTCGGTGAGGTGGTGAGTGTGTTAGTGGTGGTGGTGATCGTGGTGGTGGTCACCGTGTGACGAGGTGAGTGATGAGGTGGTCACCATGTGACGAGGTGAGTGTCCCCACACAGCGTGCCAGCCGGGCCCCGTCCCCACGCAACACGTTCATCAGCACCGTCTCGGTGAGTTGGTGGTGGTGATCGTGGTGGTGAGTGTGACGAGGTGAGTGATGAGGTGATCACCGTGTGACGAGGTGAGTGATGAGGTGGTCACCGTGTGACGAGGTGGTGAGTGTCCCCACACAGCGTGCCAGCCGCGCCCCGTCCCCACGCAACACGTTCATCAGCACCGTCTCGGTGAGGTCGTGGTGATGGTGGTGGTGATCGTGGTGATGGTGGTGATGGTGGTGAGTGTGTTAGTGGTGAGTGTGACGAGGTGAGTGATGAGGTGGTCACCGTGTGACGAGGTGAGTGTCCCCACACAGCGTGCCAGCCGGGCCCCGTCCCCACGCAACACGTTCATCAGCACCGTCTCGGCGAGGTCGTGGTGGTGGTGATGGTGGTGATGGTGGTGATCGTGTTGGTGGTGGTCTCCGTGTGACGAGGTGAGTGATGAGGTGGTCACCGTGTGACGAGGTGAGTGTCCCCACACAGCGTGCCAGCCGGGCCCCGTCCCCACGCAACACGTTCATCAGCACCGTCTCGGTGAGTTCGTGGTGATTGTGGTGGTGGTGATGGTGTTAGTGGTGAGTGTGATGAGGTGGTCACCGTGTGACGAGGTGAGTGTGATGATCACCGTGTGACGAGGTGAGTGTCCCCACACAGCGTGCCAGCCGGGCCCCGTCCCCACGCAACACGTTCATCAGCACCGTCTCGGTGAGGTGGTGGTGATGGTGGTGGTGGTCACCGTGTGACGAGGTGAGTGATGAGGTGGTCACCGTGTGACGAGGTGAGTGTCCCCACACAGCGTGCCAGCCGGGCCCCGTCCCCACGCAACACGTTCATCAGCACCGTCTCGGTGAGGTGGTGGTGGTGATGGTGGTGTTGGTGAGTGTGACGAGGTGAGTGATGAGGTGGTCACCGTGTGACGAGGTGAGTGTCCCCACACAGCGTGCCAGCCGGGCCCCGTCCCCACGCAACACGTTCATCAGCACCGTCTCGGCGAGGTGGTGATGGTGGTGATGGTGAGTGTGACGAGGTGAGTGTGATGAGGTGTGTACCATGTGACGAGGTGGTGAGTGTCCCCACACAGCGTGCCAGCCGGGCCCCGTCCCCACGCAACACGTTCATCAGCACTGTCTCGGCGAGGTGGTGGTGATCGTGGTGATGGTGATGGTGGTGATCGTGGTGATCGTGGTGGTGGTCACCGTGTGACGAGGTGAGTGATGAGGTGAGTACCATGTGACGAGGTGAGTGTCCCCACACAGCGTGCCAGCCGGGCCCCGTCCCCACGCAACACGTTCATCAGCACCGTCTCGGCGAGGTGGTGAGTGTGGTGGTGGTCACCGTGTGACGAGGTGAGTGATGAGGTGGTCACCGTGTGACGAGGTGAGTGTCCCCACACAGCGTGCCAGCCGCGCCCCGTCCCCACGCAACACGTTCATCAGCACCGTCTCGGTGAGGTCGTGGTGAGTGTGGTGGTGGTGAGTGTGATGAGGTGGTCACCGTATGACGAGGTGAGTGATGAGGTGAGTACCGTGTGACGAGGTGGTGAGTGTCCCCACACAGCGTGCCAGCCGGGCCCCGTCCCCACGCAACACGTTCATCAGCACCGTCTCGGTGAGGTGGTGAGTGTGTTAGTGGTGGTGGTGATCGTGGTGGTGGTCACCGTGTGACGAGGTGTGTGATGAGGTGGTCACCATGTGACGAGGTGAGTGTCCCCACACAGCGTGCCAGCCGGGCCCCGTCCCCACGCAACACGTTCATCAGCACCGTCTCGGTGAGGTGGTGATGGTGGTGATGGTGGTGATGGTGGTGAGTGTGGTGTTGGTGAGTGTGACGAGGTGAGTGTGTTGGAGTGTGTACCATGTGACGAGGTGAGTGTCCCCACACAGCGTGCCAGCCGGGCCCCGTCCCCACGCAACACGTTCATCAGCACCGTCTCGGCGAGGTGGTGATGGTGGTGATCGTGGTGGTGGTCACCGTGTGACGAGGTGAGTGATGAGGTGGTCACCGTGTGACGAGGTGAGTGTCCCCACACAGCGTGCCAGCCGGGCCCCGTCCCCACGCAACACGTTCATCAGCACCGTCTCGGTGAGTTCGTGGTGGTGATCGTGGTGGTGATGGTGGTGTTAGTGGTGAGTGTGTTGGTGAGTGTGACGAGGTGAGTGATGACGTGTGTACCATGTGACGAGGTGAGTGTCCCCACACAGCGTGCCAGCCGGGCCCCGTCCCCACGCAACACGTTCATCAGCACCGTCTCGGTGAGTTGGTGGTGATGGTGGTGGTGGTGAGTGTGATGAGGTGGTCACCGTGTGACGAGGTGAGTGTCCCCACACAGCGTGCCAGCCGCGCCCCGTCCCCACGCAACACGTTCATCAGCACCGTCTCGGTGAGGTGGTGGTGATGGTGGTGGTGGTGGTCACCGTGTGACGAGGTGAGTGACGAGGTGAGTACCGTGTGACGAGGTGAGTGTCCCACACAGCGTGCCAGCCGGGCCCCGTCCCCACGCAACACGTTCATCAGCACCGTCTCGGCGAGGTGGTGAGTGTGGTGATGGTGGTGGTGGTGGTGTGATGGTGGTGATGGTGATCGTGGTGGTGGTGAGTGTGGTGATCGTGTTGGTGAGTGTGACGAGGTGAGTGATGAGGTGGTCACCGTGTGACGAGGTGAGTGTCCCCACACAGCGTGCCAGCCGGGCCCCGTCCCCACGCAACACGTTCATCAGCACCGTCTCGGTGAGTTGGTGGTGGTGATGGTGAGTGTGTTGGTGAGTGTGACGAGGTGAGTGATGAGGTGAGTGTGATGATCACCGTGTGACGAGGTGAGTGTCCCCACACAGCGTGCCAGCCGGGCCCCGTCCCCACGCAACACGTTCATCAGCACCGTCTCGGTGAGGTGGTGGTGGTGATCGTGGTGATGGTGGTGATGGTGGTGGTGGTGATGGTGGTGATCGTGTTGGTGAGTGTGTTAGTTGTGAGTGTGACGAGGTGAGTGTGATGGTCACCGTGTGACGAGGTGAGTGATGAGGTGATCACCATGTGACGAGGTGAGTGTCCCCACACAGCGTGCCAGCCGGGCCCCGTCCCCACGCAACACGTTCATCAGCACCGTCTCGGTGAGGTGGTGGTGAGTGTGGTGGTGGTCACCGTGTGACGAGGTGAGTGTGATGATCACCGTGTGACGAGGTGAGTGTGATGATCACCGTGTGACGAGGTGAGTGTCCCCACACAGCGTGCCAGCCGGGCCCCGTCCCCACGCAACACGTTCATCAGCACCGTCTCGGCGAGGTCGTCGGCGTTGTGGCCGGTGGCCAGGAGGTCGGCCCCAACGCTGCGGGCGCCTCGCTCCAGCGCCTGGCGACGGAGCACCCCACAGTAGGTGCAGGTACCTCGGGTACCTACCTAGAACCAGCAGCACAGTGGTACGTGTAGGTACACCACAGTAGGTGCAGGTACCACGGGTACCCACCTAGAACCAGCAGCACAGTGGTACGTGTAGGTACACCACAGTAGGTGCAGGTACCACGGGTACCCACCTAGAACCAGCAGCACAGTGGTACGTGTAGGTACACCACAGTAGGTGCAGGTACCACGGGTACCCACCTAGAACCAGCAGCACAGTGGTACGTGTAGGTACACCACAGTAGGTGCAGGTACCACGGGTACCCACCTAGAACCAGCAGCACAGTGGTACGTGTAGGTACCACGTGGTAGGTGTAGGTACCCCCGCAGTAGGTGCAGGTACCTCGGGTACCCACCTAGAATCACACAGTGGTAGGTGTAGGTACACCACAGTAGGTGCAGGTACCTCGGGTACCTACCTAGAAGAACCACACAGTGGTACGTGTAGATACACCACAGTAGGTGCAGGTACCTCGGGTACCCACCTAGAACCACACAACCACACAGTGGTACGTGTAGATACCTCGGGGACCTACCTAGAAGAACCACCACACAGTGGTAGGTGTAGCTAGCACGTGGTAGGTGTAGCTAGCACGTGGTAGGTGTAGCTAGCACCCCGCAGTAGGTGCAGGTACCACGGGTACCCACCTAGAACCACACAACCACACAGTGGTACGTGTAGGTACCTCGGGTACCCACCTAGAACCACACAACCACACAGTGGTACGTGTAGATACCTCGGGTACCTACCTAGAACCACACAGTGGTAGGTGTAGGTACACCACAGTAGGTGCAGGTACCTCGGGTACCTACCTAGAACCACCACAACCACACAGTGGTAGGTGTAGGTACCACGTGGTACGTGTAGCTAGCACGTGGTAGGTGTAGCTAGCACCCCGCAGTAGGTGCAGGTACCTCGGGTACCCACCTAGAACCACACAACCACACAGTGGTAGGTGTAGGTACCTCGGGTACCCACCTAGAACCACCACACAGTGGTACGTGTAGCTAGCACCCCGCAGTAGGTACAGGTACCACGGGTACCTACCTAGAACCACACAAACCACACAGTGGTAGGTGTAGGTACCTCGGGTACCCACCTAGAACCACCACACAGTGGTACGTGTAGATACCACGTGGTACGTGTAGCTAGCACCCCGCAGTAGGTGCAGGTACCACGGGTACCCACCTAGAACCACACAACCACACAGTGGTACGTGTAGGTACCACGTGGTACGTGTAGCTAGCACGTGGTAGGTGTAGCTAGCACGTGGTAGGTGTAGCTAGCACCCCGCAGTAGGTGCAGGTACCTCGGGTACCTACCTAGAACCACACAACCACACAGTGGTAGGTGTAGCTAGCACGTGGTAGGTGTAGCTAGCACGTGGTAGGTGTAGATACACCACAGTAGGTACAGGTACCTCGGGTACCCACCTAGAACCAGCACACAGTGGTACGTGTAGGTACCACGTGGTAGGTGCAGGTACCACGGGGACCTACCTAGAACCAGCACAACCACACAGTGGTACGTGTAGGTACACCACAGTAGGTGCAGGTACCTCGGGTACCTACCTAGAACCACACAACCACACAGTGGTACGTGCAGGTACCTCGGATACCCACCTAGAACCACACAACCACACAGTGGTAGGTGTAGGTACCTCGTGGTACGTGTAGCTAGCACCCCGCAGTAGGTGCAGGTACCTCGGGTACCCACCTAGAAGAACCACACAGTGGTAGGTGTAGCTAGCACCCCACAGTAGGTGCAGGTACCACGGGTACCTACCTAGAACCAGCACACAGTGGTACGTGTAGGTACCACGTGGTAGGTGTAGCTAGCACCCCGCAGTAGGTGCAGGTACCTCGGGTACCCACCTAGAACCACCACACAGTGGTACGTGTAGGTACCACGTGGTAGGTGTAGCTAGCACCCCGCAGTAGGTGCAGGTACCACGGGTACCTACCTAGAAGAACCAGCAGCACAGTGGTAGGTGTAGCTAGCACGTGGTAGGTGCAGGTACCTCGGTACCTACCTAGAAGAACCACACAGTGGTACGTGTAGGTACCACGGGGACCTACCTAGAACCAGCACAACCACACAGTGGTACGTGTAGCTAGCACGTGGTACGTGTAGATACCACGTGGTACGTGTAGCTAGCACCCTGCAGTAGGTGCAGGTACCACGGGGACCTACCTAGAAGAACCACACAGTGGTAGGTGTAGCTAGCACGTGGTAGGTGTAGCTAGCACGTGGTACGTGTAGCTAGCACGTGGTACGTGTAGCTACCACGTGGTAGGTGTAGCTAGCACGTGGTAGGTGTAGCTAGCACGTGGTACGTGTAGCTAGCACGTGGTACGTGTAGCTAGCACGTGGTACGTGTAGCTAGCACGTGGTAGGTGTAGCTAGCACGTGGTACGTGTAGCTAGCACGTGGTAGGTGTAGCTAGCACGTGGTAGGTGTAGCTAGCACGTGGTACGTGTAGCTAGCACGTGGTATGTGTAGGTACCACGTGGTACGTGTAGCTAGCACGTGGTATGTGTAGGTACCACGTGGTAGGTGTAGCTAGCACGTGGTACGTGTAGCTAGCACGTGGTATGTGTAGGTACCACGTGGTAGGTGTAGCTACCACGTGGTACGTGTAGCTAGCACGTGGTAGGTGTAGCTACCACGTGGTACGTGTAACTACCACGTGGTAGGTGTAGCCACCACGTGGTACGTGTAGCTACCACGTGGTAAGTGTAGCTACCACGTGGTACGTGTAGCTACCACGTGGTACATGTAGCTAGCACGTGGTACGTGTAGTTACCACGTGGTAGGTGTAGCTAGCACGTGGTACGTGTGGTAGCTAGCACGTGGTACGTGCTAGCTACCACGTGGTATGTGTAGCTACCACGTGGTAAGTGTAGCTACCACGTGGTACGTGTAGCTACCACGTGGTACGTGTAGCTAGCACGTGGTACGTGTAGCTACCACGTGGTAGGTGTAGCTAGCACGTGGTACGTGTGGTAGCTAGCACGTGGTACGTGTAGCTACCACGTGGTACGTGTAGCTACCACGTGGTACGTGTAGCTAGCACGTGCACACACACAGTAGCGGTAGTGGTAGTAGTAGTTGCAGTAGTGGTAGTAGTGGTGGTGGTAGTAGTTGTAGTAGTGGTAGTAGTGGTGGTGGTAGTAGTAGTGGTGGTAGTAGTAGTGGTAGTAGTAGTGGTAGTAGTTGTAGTAGTGTAGTTGTAGTACTTGTAGTGGTAGTAGGGATAGTTGTAGTAGTTGTAGTGGTAGTAGTTCTAGTGATAGTTGTAGTAGTGATAGTAGTTGTAGTAGTAGTAGTGACAGTAGTAGTTGTAGTGATAGTAGTTGTAGTGAGTTGTAGAAATAGTAGTTTAGTGATAGTAGTTGTAGCAGTAGTGTTAGAAATAGTGGTAATAGTTGTAGTAGGTGTAGTAATAGTGGTAGTAGTAGTTGTAGTGGTTGTAGTAGTAGTAGTCGTAGTAGTAGTGATAGTAGTAGTGGTAGTAGTTGTAGTAGTAGTGGCAGTAGTAGTGGTAGTAGTAGTAGTTGTAGTAGTAGCAGTTGTAGTGATAGTTGTAGTAATAGTTGTAGTAGTAGTTGTAGTAATAGTTGTAGTAGTTGTAGTAAGAGTGGTAGTAGTAGTTGTTGTAGTGATAGTGATAGTAGTAGTTGTTGTAGTGATAGTTGTAGAGATAGTGGTAGCAGTGGTAGTTGTAGTAGTAGTATTGGTAGTAGTTGTAGTGGTAGTAGTATTAGTTGTAGTAGTTGTAGTAGTGTAGTTGTAGTAATAGTGATAGTAGTAGTGTAATAGTAATAGTAGTGTAATTGCAGTTGTAGTAGTAGTGGTAGTGATAGTAGTAGTGTAATAGTAATAGTAGTGTAGCAATAGTAGTAATAGTAGTAGTGGTAGTAGTGATAGTTGTAGTAGTGATAGTAGTTGTAGTAGTAGTAGTGATAGTAGTGGTAGTGATAGTTGTAGTAGTAATGTAATAGTAGTGTAGTAATAGTGATAATAGTGATAGTAGTAGTGATAGTAGTAGTGATAGTGAACTGGCCTGCTGCACCACTTGGTCCATGGTCCAGCCGTAGAGATGCTCGTACAACACGACAGTAGTAGTAGTAGTGTAGTAGTAGTGTAGTAGTAGTAGTAGTGTAGTAGTAGTGTAGTAGTAGTGTAGTAGTAGTAGTGTAGTAGTAGTAGTAGTTGTAGGTTGGTAGTGATAGTAGTAGTAGTAGTAGTGTAGTAGTAGTAGTAGTAGTAGTAGTAGTGTAGTAGTAGTAGTGTAGTAGTAGTAGTAGTAGTTGTAGTAGTGGTAGTGATAGTAGTAGTAGTAGTGTAGTAGTGATAGTAGTAGTGTAGTAGTAGTGTAGTAGTAGTATAGTAGTAATAGTGTAGTAGTAGTAGTGTAGTAGTAGTGTAGTAGTAGTGGTAGTAGTGTAGTAGTAGTGATAGTAGTAGTGATAGTAGTAGTGATAGTAGTTGTAGTAGTGTAGTAGTAGTGTAGTAGTAGTGTAATAATAATAGTGATAGTAATAGTAGTGTAGTAATAGTAGTGATAGTAGTGATAGTAGTAGTGATAGTAGTGTAATAGTAGTAATAGTAGTAGTGGTAGTGAACTGGCCTGCTGCACCACTTGGTCCATGGTCCAGCCGTAGAGATGCTCGTACGACACGACAGTAGTAGTAGTAGTGTAGTAGTAGTGTAGTAGTAGTAGTAGTGTAGTAGTAGTGTAGTAGTAGTGTAGTAGTAGTAGTGTAGTAGTTGTAGTAGTGTGTAGTAGTAGTGTAGTAGTAGTGTAGTAGTTGTAGTAGTAGTGTAGTAGTAGTAGTGTAGTAGTAGTGTAGTAGTAGTAGTGATAGTGGTAGTAGTGTAGTAGTAGTAGTGTAGTAGTGTAGTAGTAGTAGTGTGTAGCAGTGTAGTAGTAGTAGTGCAGTAGTAGTAGTGTAGTAGTAGTAGTGTAGTAGTAGTTGTAGTAGTAGTGTAGTAGTAGTAGTGTAGTAGTAGTGTAGTAGTAGTAGTGATAGTGGTAGTAGTGTAGTAGTAGTAGTGTAGTAGTAATAGTAATTGTAGTAATAGTAGTGGTAGTGATAGTAGTGATAGTAGTAGTGGTAATAGTGATAGTAGTGATAGTAGTGTACTGGCCTGCTGCACCACTTGGTCCATGGTCCAGCCGTAGAGATGCTCGTACGACACGACAGTAGTAGTAGTAGTGTAGTAGTAGTGTAGTTGTAGTAGTAGTGTAGTAGTTGTAGTAGTGATAGTAGTAATAGTGATAGTAGTAATAGTAGTAGTGTAATAGTAGTAATAGTAGTAGTAGTGATAGTAGTAGTGTAGTGGTAGTGTACTGGCCTGCTGCACCACTTGGTCCATGGTCCAGCCGTAGAGATGCTCGTAGTAGTAGTGTTGTAGTTGTAGTGATAGTAGTAGTAGTAGTGTAGTAGTAGTGTAGTAGTAGTAGTGTAGTGTGTAGTAGTAGTGTAGTAGTAGTGTAGTAGTAGTAGTGTAGTAGTAGTGTAGTAGTAGTGTAGTAGTAGTGTAGTAGTAGTGTAGTAGTAGTAGTAGTGTAGTAGTAGTGTAGTAGTAGTAGTGTAATAATAATAGTGGTAGTGATAGTAGTGATAGTAATAGTGATAATAGTGATAGTAGTGGTAGTGTACTGGCCTGCTGCACCACTTGGTCCATGGTCCAGCCGTAGAGATGCTCGTACGACACGACAGTAGTAGTAGTAGTGTAGTAGTAGTGTAGTAGTTGTAGTAGTGTAGTGTGTAGTAGTGTAATAGTAGTGTAGTAGTAGTGTAGTAGTAGTAGTGTAGTAGTAGTAGTGTAGTAGTAGTAGTGTAGTAGTAGTAGTGTAGTAGTAGTGTAGTAGTAGTAGTGTAGTAGTTGTAGTAGTAGTAGTGTGTAGTAGTGTAATAGTAGTGTAGTAATAGTAGTAGTAGTGATAGTAGTGGTAGTGTAGTAGTAGTGTAATAGTAGTAGTGATAGTAATAGTAGTGTTGTAGTAGTAGTAGTGTAATAGTAGTAATAGTAGTAGTGATAGTAATAGTGATAGTAGTAGTGATAGTAATAGTGATAATAGTGATAGTAGTGGTAGTGAACTGGCCTGCTGCACCACTTGGTCCATGGTCCAGCCGTAGAGATGCTCGTACGACACGACAGTAGTAGTAGTGTAGTAGTAGTAGTGTAGTAGTAGTAGTGTAGTAGTTGTAGTAGTGTGTAGTAGTAGTGTAGTGTGTAGTGTAGTAGTGTAGTGTGTAGTAGTGTAGTGTGTAGTAGTAGTGTAGTAGTAGTAGTGTAGTAGCAGTGGTAATAGTAGTAGTGATAGTAGTAATAGTAGTAATAGTGATAGTAGTGTGTAGTAGTGTAGTAGTAGTAGTGATAGTAGTAGTGTAATAGTAGTAATAGTAATAGTAGTGATAGTAGTGGTAGTAGTGAACTGGCCTGCTGCACCACTTGGTCCATGGTCCAGCCGTAGAGATGCTCGTAGTAGTAGTGTTGTAGTAGTTGTAGTGTAGTAGTAGTGTAGTAGTAATAGTGATAGTAGTAGTGTAGTAGTAGTGGTAGTAGTAATAGTGATAGTAGTAGTGTAGTAGTTGTAGTGATAGTAATGATAGTAGTGATAGTAGTAGTGTAATAGTAATAGTAGTGTAGTAATTGTAGTAGTAGTGGTAGTAGTAGTGTTGTAGTAGTTGTAGTGATAGTAGTGATAGTGTAGTAATAGTAGTAATAGTAGTGGTAGTAATAGTGATAGTAGTAATAGTGATAGTAGTGATAGTAGTGAACTGGCCTGCTGCACCACTTGGTCCATGGTCCAGCCGTAGAGATGCTCGTACGACACAACAGTAGTAGTAGTAGTGTAGTAGTAGTGGTGATAGTAGTAGTAGTGTAGTAGTAGTAGTGTAGTAGTAGTGTAGTAGTAGTGTAGTAGTAGTAGTGTAGTAGTAGTAGTGTAGTAGTTGTAGTAGTAGTAGTGTAGTAGTTGTAGTAGTAGTAGTGTGTAGTAGTAGTAGTGTAGTAGTAGTGTAGTAGTAGTAGTGTAGTAGTAGTAATAGTAGTAGTGATAGTAGTGTAATAGTGATAGTAGTGATAGTAGTGGTAGTAGTAGTGGTAATAGTGATAGTAGTGATAGTAGTAGTAGTGATAGTAGTGGTAGTGTACTGGCCTGCTGCACCACTTGGTCCATGGTCCAGCCGTAGAGATGCTCGTACGACACGACAGTAGTAGTAGTAGTGTAGTAGTAGTGTAGTAGTTGTGTAGTAGTAGTGTAGTAGTAGTAGTGTAATAGTAGTAGTGATAGTAATTGTAGTAGTAGTGTAGTGGTAGTGAACTGGCCTGCTGCACCACTTGGTCCATGGTCCAGCCGTAGAGATGCTCGTACGACACAACAGTAGTAGTAGTAGTGTAGTAGTAGTGTAGTAGTAGTAGTGTAGTAGTAGTGTGTAGTAGTAGTGTAGTAATAGTAGTAATAGTAGTGGTAGTGATAGTAGTAATAGTGATAGTAGTGATAGTAGTGAACTGGCCTGCTGCACCACTTGGTCCATGGTCCAGCCGTAGAGATGCTCGTACAACACGACAGTAGTAGTAGTAGTGTAGTAGTAGTAGTGTAGTAGTAGTAGTGTAGTAGTAGTAGTGTAGTAGTAGTGTAATAATAATAGTGATAGTAATAGTAGTAGTAGTAATTGTAGTAGTAGTGATAGTGAACTGGCCTGCTGCACCACTTGGTCCATGGTCCAGGCCGTAGAGATGCTCGTACGACACGACAGTAGTAGTAGTAGTGTAGTAGTAGTGTAGTAGTAGTGTAGTAGTAGTGTAGTAGTTGTGTAGTAGTAGTGTAGTAGTAGTAGTGTAATAGTAGTAGTGATAGTAATAGTAGTGATAGTAGTAATAGTGATAGTAGTAATAGTAGTAGTGTAATAGTAGTAATAGTGATAGTAGTGATAGTAGTAGTGTAGTAGTAGTAATAGTAGTAGTAGTGATAGTAGTAGTGTAGTGGTAGTGAACTGGCCTGCTGCACCACTTGGTCCATGGTCCAGCCGTAGAGATGCTCGTAGTAGTAGTGTTGTAGTTGTAGTGATAGTAGTAGTAGTAGTGTAGTAGTAGTGTAGTAGTAGTAGTGTAGTGTGTAGTAGTAGTGTAGTAGTAGTGTAGTAGTAGTAGTGTAGTAGTAGTGTAGTAGTAGTGTAGTAGTAGTAGTAGTGTAGTAGTAGTGTAGTAGTAGTAGTAGTGTAGTAGTAGTAGTGTAATAATAATAGTGGTAGTGATAGTAGTGATAGTAATAGTGATAATAGTGATAGTAGTGGTAGTGTACTGGCCTGCTGCACCACTTGGTCCATGGTCCAGCCGTAGAGATGCTTGTAGTAGTAGTGTTGTAGTAGTTGTAGTGTAGTAGTAGTGTAGTAGTAATAGTGATAGTAGTAGTGTAGTAGTAGTGGTAGTAGTAATAGTGATAGTAGTAGTGTAGTAGTTGTAGTGATAGTAATGATAGTAGTGATAGTAGTAGTGTAATAGTAATAGTAGTGTAGTAATTGTAGTAGTAGTGGTAGTAGTAGTGTTGTAGTAGTTGTAGTGATAGTAGTGATAGTGTAGTAATAGTAGTAATAGTAGTGGTAGTAATAGTGATAGTAGTAATAGTGATAGTAGTGGTAGTAGTAGTGTAATAGTAGTAATAGTGATAGTAGTAATAGTAGTAGTGTAATAGTAGTAATAGTGATAGTAGTAGTGGTAGTGTACTGGCCTGCTGCACCACTTGGTCCATGGTCCAGCCGTAGAGATGCTCGTACGACACGACAGTAGTAGTAGTAGTGTAGTAGTAGTGTAGTTGTAGTAGTAGTGTAGTGTGTAGTGTAGTGTGTAGTAGTGTAGTGTGTAGTGTAGTAGTAGTGTAGTAGTAGTGTAATAATAATAGTGATAGTAATAGTAGTGTAGTAATAGTGGTAGTAGTGATAGTAGTGAACTGGCCTGCTGCACCACTTGGTCCATGGTCCAGCCGTAGAGATGCTCGTACAACACGACAGTAGTAGTAGTAGTGTAGTAGTAGTAGTGTAGTAGTAGTAGTGTAGTAGTTGTAGTAGTGATAGTAGTGTGTAGTAGTAGTGTAGTGTGTAGTGTAGTAGTGTAGTGTGTAGTAGTGTAGTGTGTAGTAGTAGTAGTGTAGTAGTAGTGTAGTAGTAGTAGTGTAGTAGTAGTGTAGTAGTAGTAGTGTAGTAGTAGTGTAGTAGTAGTGTAGTAGTAGTAGTGTAGTAGTAGTAGTGTAGTAGTAGTGTAGTAGTAGTAGTGTAGTAGTAGTAGTGTAGTAGTAGTGTAGTAGTAGTGTAGTAGTAGTAGTGTAGTAGTAGTGGTAGTAGTGTAGTAGTAGTGATAGTAGTAGTGATAGTAGTGATAGTAGTTGTAGTAGTGGTAGTGGTAGTAATAGTAGTAATAGTAGTAGTAGTGATAGTAGTGATAGTAGTGGTAGTGTACTGGCCTGCTGCACCACTTGGTCCATGGTCCAGCCGTAGAGATGCTCGTACAACACGACAGTAGTAGTAGTAGTGTAGTAGTAGTGTAGTAGTAATAGTGATAGTAGTAGTGTAGTAGTAGTGGTAGTAGTAATAGTGATAGTAGTAGTGTAGTAGTTGTAGTGATAGTAATGATAGTAGTGATAGTAGTAGTGTAATAGTAATAGTAGTGTAGTAATTGTAGTAGTAGTGGTAGTAGTAGTGTTGTAGTAGTTGTAGTGATAGTAGTGATAGTGTAGTAATAGTAGTAATAGTAGTGGTAGTAATAGTGATAGTAGTAATAGTGATAGTAGTAGTGGTAGTGTACTGGCCTGCTGCACCACTTGGTCCATGGTCCAGCCGTAGAGATGCTCGTAGTAGTAGTGATAGTAGTAATAGTGGTAGTGATAGTAGTGTAGTAGTGTAATAGTAGTAATAGTAGTAGTGGTAGTGAACTGGCCTGCTGCACCACTTGGTCCATGGTCCAGCCGTAGAGATGCTCGTACGACACGACAGTTGTAGTAGTAGTGTAGTAGTAGTGTAGTTGTAGTAGTAGTGTAGTAGTAGTTGTAGTAGTTGTAGTAGTAGTGTAGTAGTAGTGTAGTAGTTGTAGTAGTAGTGTAGTAGTAGTAGTGTAGTAGTAGTGTAGTAGTAGTAGTGATAGTGGTAGTAGTGTAGTAGTAGTAGTGTAGTAGTGTAGTAGTAGTAGTGTGTAGCAGTGTAGTAGTAGTAGTGTAGTAGTAGTAGTGTAGTAGTAGTAGTGTAGTAGTAGTTGTAGTAGTAGTGTAGTAGTAGTGTAGTAGTAGTGTAGTAGTAGTAGTGATAGTGGTAGTAGTGTAGTAGTAGTAGTGTAGTAGTAATAGTAATTGTAGTAATAGTAGTGGTAGTGATAGTAGTGATAGTAGTAGTGTAATAGTGATAGTAGTGATAGTAGTGTACTGGCCTGCTGCACCACTTGGTCCATGGTCCAGCCGTAGAGATGCTCGTACGACACGACAGTTGTAGTAGTAGTGTAGTAGTAGTTGTAGTAGTTGTAGTAGTAGTGTAGTAGTAGTAGTGTAGTAGTAGTGTAGTAGTAGTGTAGTAGTAGTTGTAGTAGTAGTAGTGTAGTAGTAGTGTAGTAGTAGTGTAGTAGTAGTGTAGTAGTAGTAGTGTAGTAGTAGTAGTGTAGTAGTAGTAGTGTAGTAGTAGTAGTGTAGTAGTGTAGTAGTAGTAGTGTAGTAGTAGTAGTGTAGTAGTAGTGTAATAATAATAGTGATAGTAGTAGTAGTGTAGTAATAGTGATAGTAATAGTGATAGTAGTGATAGTAGTAGTAGTAATAGTGATAGTAGTGATAGTAGTGGTAGTAGTGATAGTAGTAGTAATAATAGTTGCAGTAGTTGTAGTAGTAGTAATAGTAGTGATAGTTGTAGTTGTAGTGATAGTGGTAGTAGTATTTGTAGTGATAGTAGTAGTAATAATAGTTGTAGTAGTAGTAATAGTAGTGATAGTAGTAGTGGTAGTAGTGAACTGGCCTGCTGCACCACTTGGTCCATGGTCCAGCCGTAGAGATGCTCGTACAACACGACAGTAGTAGTAGTAGTGTAGTAGGTAGTAGTGTAGTAGTAGTAGTGTAGTAGTTGTAGTGTAGTAGTAGTGTAATAATAATAGTGATAGTAATAGTGATAGTAGTGGTAGTAGTGTACTGGCCTGCTGCACCACTTGGTCCATGGTCCAGCCGTAGAGATGCTCGTACAACACGACAGTAGTAGTAGTAGTGTAGTAGTAGTGTAGTAGTAGTAGTAGTGTAGTAGTAGTGTAGTAGTAGTAGTGTAGTAGTAGTGTAGTAGTAGTGTAGTTGTAGTAGTAGTAGTAGTGTAGTAGTAGTGTAATAGTAGTAGTGTAGTAGTAGTGTAGTAGTAGTAGTGTAGTAGTAGTAGTGTAGTAGTAGTGTAGTAGTTGTAGTGGTAGTAGTAGTGTAGTAATAGTGATAATAGTAGTTGTAGTTGTAGTGTACTGGCCTGCTGCACCACTTGGTCCATGGTCCAGCCGTAGAGATGCTCGTACAACACAACAGTAGTAGTGTAGTAGTAGTGGTGTAGTAGTAGTGTAATAATAATAGTGGTAGTGATAGTAGTGATAGTAATAGTGATAATAGTGATAGTAGTGGTAGTGAAACTGGCCTGCTGCACCACTTGGTCCATGGTCCAGCCGTAGAGATGCTCGTACGACACGACAGTAGTAGTAGTAGTGTAGTAGTAGTGTAGTAGTAGTGTGTAGTAGTAGTAGTAGTGTAGTAGTAATAGTGATAGTAGTAGTGATAATAGTATAGTGATAGTAGTAGTGATATAGTGGTAGTGTACTGGCCTGCTGCACCACTTGGTCCATGGTCCAGCCGTAGAGATGCTCGTACGACACGACAGTAGTTGTAGTAGTGTAGTAGTAGTGTAGTAGTAGTGTAGTAGTAGTGTAGTAATAATAGTGATAGTAATAGTGATAGTAATAGTGATAGTAGTAGTGGTAGTGAACTGGCCTGCTGCACCACTTGGTCCATGGTCCAGCCGTAGAGATGCTCGTACGACACGACAGTAGTAGTAGTAGTGTAGTAGTAGTGTAGTAGTAGTGTAGTAGTAGTGTAGTAGTTGTAGTAGTGTAGTAGTAGTAGTGTAGTAGTAGTGTAGTAGTAGTAGTGTAGTAGTAATAGTAGTAGTGATAGTAGTGTAGTAGTAGTAATAGTGATAGTAGTGGTAGTGGTAGTGAACTGGCCTGCTGCACCACTTGGTCCATGGTCCAGCCGTAGAGATGCTCGTACGACACAACAGTAGTAGTAGTGTAGTAGTGTAATAATAGTAATAGTGATAGTAGTGATAGTAGTGGTAGTGAACTGGCCTGCTGCAACCACTTGGTCCATGGTCCAGCCGTAGAGATGCTCGTACGACACGACAGCAGTAGTAGTAGTGTAGTAGTAGTGTAGTAGTAGTAGTGTAGTAGTAGTAGTAGTGTAGTAGTGTAGTAGTAGTGTAGTAGTAGTGTAGTAGTAGTGAGTGTAGTAGTAGTGTAGTAGTAGTAGTGTAGTATTAGTGTAGTAGTGAGTGTAGTAGTAGTGTAGTAGTGATAGTAGTAGTGTAGTGGTAGTAGTAGTAGTGATAGTAGTGTAGTAGTAGTAGTAGTGTAGTAGTAGTAGTGATAGTAGTGATAGTGGTAGTGTAGTAGTAGTAGTGATAGTAGTAGTGGTAGTGTACTGGCCTGCTGCACCACTTGGTCCATGGTCCAGCCGTAGAGATGCTCGTACGACACGACAGTCAGCGGCAGGGAGTACGCCGCCTGGTTACGCTTCACCGTTGCCAGGGAGTCGTCACGGTAACCGGCGATACCCTCGTCCACAGAGAGCAGCACCAGCTTGAGGCCGTAACCGTGGCGATCGTTCAGCAACTGGCGGAGGGGAGGCAGGGTCGTCACGGTAACCGGGGAGAGGCAGGGTCGTCACGGTAACCGGGGAGAGGCAGGGTCAGTCACGGTAACCGGGGGAGGCAGGGTCGTCACGGTAACCCGGGGAGGCAGGGGTCGTCACGGTAACCGGGGGAGGCAGGGTCGTCACGGTAACCGGGGAGGCAGGGTCGTCACGGTAACCCGGGGAGGCAGGGTCGTGAGTGGGAAGGGTGGTTGGGTGGGTGAGTGGAAGGGTGGGTGGGTGAGTGGGTGGGTGGGTAAGTGAGTGGAAGGGTGGGTGGGTGAGTGAGTGAAAGGGTGGGTGTGTGAGGTGGGTGGGTGGGTGGGTGTGTGAGTGGGTGGGTGGGTGGGTGAGTGGTTGAGTGAGTGGGTGGGTGGGTGTGTGGGTGGGTGGGTGAGTGGGTGGGTGGAGTGGGTGGGTGAGTGGGTGGGTGGGTGGGTGAGTGAGTGAGTGGGTGAGTGAGTGAGTGGGTGAGTGAGTGAGTGGGTGGGTGAGTGAGTGAGTGGGTGAGTGGGTGGGTGAGTGAGTGGGTGAGTGGGTGAGTGAGTGGGTGGGTGAGTGAGTGGGTGGGTGGGTGAGTGGGTGGGTGGGTGAGTGAGTGGGTGAGTGAGTGAGTGGGTGGGTGAGTAGGTGGGTGGGAGAGTGGGTGGGTGGGTGGGTGAGTGGGTGGGTGGCGAGTGTGTGGGTGAGTGAGTGAGTGGGTGAGTGGGTGAGTGGGTGGGTGAGTGGGTGAGTGAGTGGGTGAGTGGGTGAGTGGGTGGGTGAGTGAGTGGGTGAGTGGGTGGGTGAGTGAGTGGGTGAGTGGGTGAGTGAGTGGGTGGGTGGGTGAGTGAGGAGTGGGTGAGTGGGTGGGGTGAGTGGAAGGGTGGGTGGGTGGGTGAGTGGAAGGGTGGGTGGGTGGGTGAGTGAGTGAAGGGTGGGTGGGTGGGTGAGTCAGTGGAAGGGTGGGTGGGTGAGTGAGTGAGTGGGTGAGTGGGTGGGTGAGTGAGGAGTGGGTGAGTGGGTGGGTGAGTGGAAGGGTGGGTGGGTGAGTGAGTGGAAGGTGGGTGGGTGGGTGAGTGAGTGGAAGGGTGGGTGGGTGGGTGAATGGGTGGGTGAGTAGGTGGGTGGGTGAATGGGTGGGTGAGTAGGTGGGTGGGTGAATGGGTGGGTGAGTAGGTGGGTGGGTGAGTGAGGAGTGGGTGAGTGGGTGGGTGAGTGGGTGGGTGAGTAGTGGGTGGGTGAGTGGTGGGTGAGGTGAGTGGAAGGGTGGGTGGGTGAGTGGGTGGGTGAGTGTGTGGGTGAGTGTGTGGGTGGGTGAGTGGGTGAGCGGGTGTGTGAGTGGGTGAGTGGGTGAGTGAGTGGGTGAGTAGGTGGTGGGTGAGTAGGTGGGTGAGTGAATGGGTGTGGGTGAGTGGGTGAGTGGGTGAGTGTGTGAGTGGGTGAGTGGGTGAGTGAGTGGGTGAGTAGGTGGGTGGGTGAGTGGGTGGGTGTGTGAGTGAGTGGGTGAGTAGGTGGTGGGTGAGTGAGTGAGTGGGTGAGTGGGTGTGTGAGTAGGTGAGTGAGTGAGTAGGTGAGTGAGTGAGTGGGTGTGTGAGTAGGTGAGTGAGTGGGTGGGTGGATGTGTGAGTAGGTGAGTGGGTGAGTGAGTGGGTGAGTAGGTGGGTGAGTAGGTGGGTGGGTGAGTGAGTGGGTGAGTGAGTGGGTGAGTGAGTGGGTGAGTGAGTGGGTGAGTGAGTGGATGAGTGAGCGTGTGAGTAGGTGAGTGAGTAGGTGGGTGGTGAGTGAGTGAGTGGGTGAGTGAGTGGGTGAGTAGGTGAGTGAGTGAGTGGGGTGTGAGTGGGTGAGTGAGTGAGTGGGTGAGTGAGTGAGTGAGTGGGTGAGTGAGTGAGTGGGTGGGTGGATGTGTGAGTAGGTGAGTGGGTGAGTGAGTGGGTGAGTAGGTGGGTGGGTGAGTGGGTGGGTGAGTAGGGTGGTGGGTGAGTGAGTGGGTGAGTGGGTGAGTGAGTGGGTGAGTGAGTGGGTGGGTGGATGTGAGTGGGTGAGTAGGTGGGTGGGTGGGTGAGTAGGTGGGTGGGTGAGTGGTGGGGGTGAGTGAGTGGGTGGGTGTGTGAGTGGGTGAGTAGGTGGGTGGGTGAGTGGGTGGGTGGGGTGAGTGGGTGAGTAGGTGGGTGGGTGAGTGGGTGGGTGAGTAGGTGAGTGAGTGGGTGGGTGAGTGAGTGGGTGGGTGGATGTGTGAGTAGGTGAGTGAGTGGGTGAGTAGGTGGTTGTGACAGTGAGTGTGTGAGTGGGTGGGTGAGTGAGTGGGTGTGTGAGTAGGTGAGTGAGTGGTGATTTGGAGTCTTCACCCCCCCACCACCACCCCCCCCACCCACCACCCCCCACCACCCCCCCCCCCCCACCACCTCCCCCCCCCACCTTCAAGATGTAGGCCAACACGGTGGAGTCTTTCCCCCCCGAGGCTCCCAGCGCGACGGTGATGCCGGGCCTGAAGAGGCGAGAGGCGGTGACGTGGCTGTGAACTTCCTCCTCCAGCAGGGCCGAGAAGCAGCGGCGGCAGACGCAGCGACGCGTCTTGGGGCGGCAAAGGGAGGCTCGGCGCTCGCCGCAAGTCTCACACAGCCTCGGCATGGCTGGGGAGAGAGACAGAGACACGGGGAGACACGGGGAGACAGAGAGAGAGACACGGGGAGACACGGGGAGACAGAGAGAGACACGGGGAGACACGGGGAGACAGAGAGAGAGACACGGGGAGACACGGGGAGACACACGGGGGGAGACAGAGAGAGACACGGGGAGACACGGGGAGACACGGGGAGACACGCGGAGACACGGGGGGGAGACAGAGAGAGAGAGACGGGGAGACACGGGGAGACACGGGGGGAGACACGGGGAGACACGGGGGGAGACAGAGACACGGGGGGAGACAGAGAGAGACACGGGGGGAGACAGAGAGAGACACGGGGGGAGACAGAGACACGGGGAGACACGGGGGGAGACAGAGACACGGGGAGACACGGGGGGAGACAGAGACACGGGAGACACGGGGGGAGACAGAGACACGGGGAGTGGTGGCACAGCAGTTAGCGCGCTACTCACCACCACCACCAACACCACCCTCCTCACCACCACCACCCTCACCACGTGTCTCTGTCTCCACCCTCACAATCCTCACCACCACCCTCACAATCCTCACCACCACCACCACCCTCACCACCACCACCCTCACCACCACCCTCACAATCCTCACCACCACCACCACCCTCACCACCACCACCCTCACCACAGCTGACCACCTTAACTAAACAAGCGGCGCGTCTTGGGCCGGCAAAGGGAGGCTCGGCGCTCGCCGCAAGTCTCACACAGCCTCGGCATGGCTGGGGAGACAGAGAGAGAGACACGGGGAGACACGGGGAGACAGAGAGAGACACGGGGAGACACGGGGAGACAGAGAGAGACACGGGGAGACAGAGAGAGAGACACGGGGGGACAGAGAGAGACACGGGGAGACAGAGAGAGACACGGGGAGACACGGGGAGACACGGGGGGAGACAGAGAGAGACACGGGGGGAGACAGAGAGAGACACGGGGAGACACGGGGGGAGACAGAGAGAGACACGGGGGGACAGAGAGAGACACGGGGAGACACGGGGGGGAAGACACGGGGAGTGGTGGTACAGCAGTTAGCGCGCTACTCACCACCACCACCCACCACCACGTGTCTCTGTCTCCACCCTCACCACCACCACCACCACCCTCACCACCCTCACCACCACCACCACCCTCACAATCCTCACCACCACCCTCACCACGTGTCTCTGTCTCCACCCTCACCACGTGTCTCTGTCTCCACCCTCACCACGTGTCTCTGTCTCCACCCTCACCACAGCTGACCACCTTAACTAAACAAGCGACGCGTCTTGGGGCCGGCAAAGGGAGGCTCGGCGCTCGCCGCAAGTCTCACACAGCCTCGGCATGGCTGGGGAGACAGAGAGAGAGAGACACGGGGAGACACGGGGAGACAGAGAGAGACACGGGGGGAGACAGAGAGAGACACGGGGAGACAGAGAGAGACACGGAGAGACACGGGGAGAGACAGAGAGACACGGGGGGAGACAGAGAGAGACACGGGGAGACAGAGAGAGACACGGGGGGAGACAGAGAGAGACACGGGGGGAGACAGAAAGAGACACGGGGAGACAGAGACACGGGGAGAGACAGAGAGAGACACGGGGAGAGACAGAGAGAGACACGGGGAGACACGGGGAGAGACAGAGAGACACGGGGGGAGACAGAGAGAGACACGGGGAGAGACAGAGAGAGACACGGGGAGAGACAGAGAGAGACACGGGGAGACACGGGGAGAGACACGGGGAGAGACAGAGAGAGACACGGGGAGACAGAGACACGGGGAAGTGGTGGCACAGCAGTTAGCGCGCTACTCACCACCACCACCCTCATCACGTGTCTCTGTCTCCACCCTCACAATCCTCACCACCACCCTCACCACCACCACCACCCTCACCACCAACCACACTCACCACCACCACCCTCACCACCACCACCCTCACAATCCTCACCACCACCCTCACCACAGCTGACCGCCTTAACTAAACAAGCGACGCGTCTTGGGGCGGCAAAGGGAGGCTCGGCGCTCGCCGCAAGTCTCACACAGCCTCGGCATGGCTGGGGGAGACACGGGGGGAGACACGGGGAGACAGAGAGAGACACGGGAGACAGAGAGAGACACCGGGGAGACACGGGGGGAGACAGAGAGAGAACACGGGGGAGACAGAGAGAGACACGGGGAGACACGGGGGGAGACACGGGGAGACACGGGGGGAGACAGAGAGAGACACGGTGAGACAGAGAGAGACACGGGGAGTGGTGGCACAGCAGTTAGCGCACGACTCACCACCACCACCACCACCCTCACCACGTGTCTCTGTCTCCACCCTCACAATCCTCACCACCACCCTCACCACCCTCACAATCCTCACCACCACCACCACCCTCACCACCACCACCACCACCCTCACAATCCTCACCACCACCCTCACAATCCTCACCACCACCCTCACCACAGCTGACCGCCTTAACTAAACAAGCGGCGCGTCTTGGGGCGGCGAAGGGAGGCTCGGGCGCTCGCCGCAAGTCTCACACAGCCTCGGCATGGCTGGGGGAGAGAGACAGAGACACGGGGAGACACGGGGAGACAGAGAGAGAGACACGGGGAGACACGGGGAGACAGAGAGAGACACGGGAGACACGGGGGAGACAGAGAGAGACACGGGGGGAGACACCGGGGGGAGACACGGGGGGAGACACGGTGAGACAGAGACACGGGAGACACGGGGAGACAGAGACACGGGGAGACACGGGGAGACAGAGAGAGACACGGGGGGACAGAGAGAGACACGGGGGAGACAGAGAGAGACACGGGGAGACAGAGAGAGACACGGGGAGACAGAGAGAGAGACACGGGGAGGACAGAGACACGGGGGGAGACAGAGAGACACGGGGAGACAGAGAGAGACACGGGGGGAGACAGAGAGAGACACGGGGAGACAGAGAGAGACACGGGGAGACACGGGAGTGGTGGCACAGCAGTTAGCGCGCTACTCACCACCACCACCCTCACCACGTGTCTCTGTCTCCACCCTCACAATCCTCACCACCACCACCACCCTCACCACCACCACCACCCTCACCACACCACCACCACCCTCACCACCACCACCACCCTCACAATCCTCACCACCACCCTCACCACGTGTCTCTGTCTCCACGTGTCTGTCTCCACCCTCACCATGTGTCTCTGTCTCCACGTGTCTCTGTCTCTACCCTCACAATCCTCACCACCACCCTCACCACGTGTCTCTGTCCTCCACCCTCACCACGTGTCTCTGTCTCCACCCTCACCACGTGTCTCTGTCTCCCCGTGTCTCTGTCTCCACCCTCACCACAGCTGACCGCCTTAACTAAACAAGCGACGCGTCTTGGGGCGGCAAAGGGAGGCTCGGCGCTCACCGCAAGTCTCACACAGCCTCGGCATGGCTGGGGGAGAGACACGGGGGGACAGAGAGAGACACGGGGGGACAGAGACACACGGGGAGACAGAGGACACGGGGGAGACACGGGGAGACACGGGGGAGACAGAGACACGGGGAGACACGGTGGGAGACACGGGGAGACAGAGACACGGTGAGACACGGTGAGACACGGGGAGACACGGTGGGAGACACGGGGAGACAGAGACACGGTGAGACACGGTGAGACACGGTGAGACACGGTGAGACACGGGGGGAGACACGGGGAGAGACACGGGGAGACACGGGGGGAGACACGGGAGAGACACGGGGGGAGACACGGAGGGAGACACGGGGGGAGACACGGGGGGACACGGGGGGAGACACGGGGGGAGACACGGGGGGAGACACGGAGGGAGGACACGGGGGGACAACGGGGGGAGACAGAGACACACGGGGAGACAGAGGACACGGGGAGAGATAGAGACACAGAGACAGAGTGAGACAGAGACACACGGGGAGACAGAGACAACAGACAGACAGAGACACACGGTGAGACACGGGGAGACAGAGACACATAGACAGAGTGAGACACGGTGAGACACGTGGAGACAGAGACACGGGGAGCGGTGGCACAGCAGTTAGCGCACTACTCAACATCACCACCTTCACCACCACCACCCTCACCACCACCCCCACCTTCACCACTACCACCCTCACCACCACCACCTTCACCACCACCCTCACCACCACCACTACCCCCACCACCACCCTCACCACCACCCTCACCACCTTCACCACCACCCTCACCACCTTCACCACCACCCTCACCACCTTCACCACCACCCCCACCCCCTCCACCACCACCCTCACCACCTTCACCACCACCACCACCCTCACCACCACCACCACCCTCACCACGTGTCTCTGTCTCCCCGTGTCTCTGTCTCCACCCTCACCACAACTGACCGCCTTAACTAAACAAGCGACGCCTTAGTTCGTCTGCCGACTCCGACTGATCACCACCATCAGGCGGAGCGTGTGGGTAGGGGTGGGGGCGGTGACCACGACGGAGCTTGAACGGCGAAACCCCGCGCGCCACCCGGTCGCAGGCGGTCAGGAAAGTCGGGAGGCCTCGCGAGGGGCCTGGGCCGCACCGCGCCGCCTCCTGATTGGACGGCGGCGGTGTCACGTGGCGCGCGTAATGACGCGCCTCCCACCCCCCCCCCCCCCCGCGTCCTGGCCACGCCTCTCTCCCCCCACCCCCTTCCTGGCCCCGCCTCCCTCCTACCTCTTGGCTCCACCCCCACCAAAGTGGCGGTGACGTCACCACGGTTCCTGTGCCAGGCTAGGTGCAGGTCACGTGACAGACCCAGCAGGTGCCATGGGTTGGCTGCTGTGCCAGGCTAGGTGCATGAGGAGGAGGTCACGTGACAGACCCAGCAGGTGCCGTGGGTTGACTGCTGTACCAGGCTAGGTGCACGAGGAGGTCACGTGACAGACCCAGCAGGTGCCAGGGGTTGACTGCTGTGCCAGGCTAGGTGCAGGAGGAGGAGGTCACGTGACAGATCCAGCAGGTGCCATGGTTGACTGCTGTGCCAGGCTAGGTGAATGAGGTCACGTGACAGACCCAACAGGTGCCATGGGTTGACTGCTGTGCCAGGCTAGGTGCATAAGGAGGAGGTCACGTTACAGACCCAACAGGTGCCATGGGTTGACTGCTGTGCCAGGCTAGGTGCACGAGGAGGAGGTCACGTGACAGACCAGGCAGGTGCCATGGGTTTACTGCTGTGCCAGGCTAGGTGCATGAGGAGATCACGTGACAGACTCAGCAGGTGCCATGGGTTGACTGCTGTGCCAGGCTAGGTGCACGAGGAGGAGGTCACGTGACAGATCCAGCAGGTGCCGTGGATTGACTGCTGTGCCAGGCTAGGTGCATGAGGAGAAGGTCACGTGACAGACCCTGCAGGTGCCATGGGTTGACTGCCGTGCCAGGCTAGGTGCAGGTGGAGGAGGTCACGTGACAGACCCTGCGCGTGCCATGGGTTGACTGCTGTGCCAGGCTAGGTGCAGGAGGAGGAGGTCACGTGACAGACCTTGCAGGTGCCACGGGGTTTGACTGCTGTGCCAGGCTAGGTGCATGAGGAGGAGCTCACGTGACAGACCCTGCACGTGCCACGGCTTGACAGCCGTGCCAGGCTAGGTGCACGAGGAAGTTGTCGTGCAGCCTTCCGGATGGATCCGGCCCCGTCGCATGAACGTGGAGTGACACAGGCAGGCAGTGCGATCTTTACTGAGCCGAAGGAGACGCACAGCATCAAAGAGAAACACAAAACCAACGCTCGCACATCGCACCGTGTCCGCTGCACCTAGCCTGGCACCAGCTGCACCTAGCCTGGCACCAGCTGCACCTAGCCTGGCACCAGCTGCACATAGCCTGGCACAAGCTGCACCTAGCCTGGTACAAGCTGCACCTGGCCTGGCACCAGCTGCACCTAGCCTGGCACCAGCTGCACCTAGCCTGGCACCAGCTGCACCTAGCCTGGCACCAGCTGCACATAGCCTGGCACCAGCTGCACCTAGCCTGGTACAAGCTGCACCTAGCCTGGCACAAGCTGCACCTAGCCTGGCACAAGGTGCACCTAGCCTGGCACAAGGTGCACCTAGCCTGGCACCAGCTGCACCTAGCCTGGCACCAGCTGCACCTAGCCTGGCACCAGCTGCACCTAGCCTGGCACCAGCTGCACCTAGCCTGGCACCAGCTGCACCTAGCCTGGCACAAGCTGCACCTAGCCTGGCACCAGCTGCACCTAGCCTGGCACCAGCTGCACCTAGCCTGGCACAAGCTGCACCTAGCCTGGCACAAGCTGCACCTGGCCTGGCACCAGCTGCACATAGCCTGGCACCAGCTGCACCTAGCCTGGCACCAGCTGCACCTAGCCTGGCACCAGCTGCACCTAGCCTGGCACAAGCTGCACCTAGCCTGGCACCAGCTGCACCTAGCCTGGCACAAGCTGCACCTGGCCTGGCACCAGCTGCACCTAGCCTGGCACCAGCTGCACCGAGCCTGGCACCAGCTACACCTAGCCTGGCACCAGCTGCACCTAGCCTGGCACCAGCTGCACCTAGCCTGGCACCAGCTGCACTAGCCTGGCACCGCGTGCACCTAGCCTGGCACCAGCTGCACCGAGCCTGGCACCGCGTGCACCTAGCCTGGCACCGCGTGCACCTAGCCTGGCACCAGCTGCACCTAGCCTGGCACCAGCTGCACCTAGCCTGGCACCAGCTGCACCTAGCCTGGCACCGCGTGCACCTAGCCTGGCACCAGCTGCACCGAGCCTGGCAACCGCGTGCACCTAGCCTGGCACCGCGTGCACCTAGCCTGGCACCGCGCCGGGGAGCGGTGGCGCAGCGGTTAGCGCTGCTGATGCTGCTGATGATGCTGCTGATGATGATACTGCTGATGCTGCTGATGCTGATAATGCTGCTGATGATGATACTGCTGATGCTGCTGCTGATGCTGCTGATAATGCTGATGATGATGCTGATAATGCTGCTGATGATGCTGCTGCTGATGCTGCTGATGCTGCGGCAGATGCTGCTGATGCTGCTGCTGACGATGATGCTGATTATGCTGCTGATGCTGCTGCTGATGATCATGCTGCTTGCTGCTGATGCCGATGATGATGCTGATGATACTACTGATACTACTGATGATGATGCTCATGATGATGCTACCAACTGATGATGCTGATGCTGCTGATGCCGCTACCGCTGCTAATGCTACCTGGGAGAGCTTTGTCTGTGTGTGACAGGCACTTGCCCTTACAGCCCTGCTAGAGGCTACCTGGGGGAGCTTTGTCTGTGTGTGACAGGCACTTGCCCTTACAGCCCTGCTAGAGGCTACCTGGGGGAGCTTTGTCTGTGTGTGACAGGCACTTGCCCTTACAGCCCTGCTAGAGGCTACCTGGGGGAGCTTTGTCTGTGTGTGACAGGCACTTGCCCTTACAGCCCTGCTAGAGGCTACCTGGGGGAGCTTTGTCTGTGTGTGACAGGCACTTGCCCTTACAGCCCTGCTAGAGGCTACCTGGGGGAGCTTTGTCTGTGTGTGACATCCACTTGCCCCTACAGGCCTTGTGTGTGGAGCTACCTGGGACAGCTTTGTCTGTGTGTGACAGCCACTTGCCCCTACAGCCTGCGTGGAGCTACCTGGGGGAGCTTTGTCTTTGTGTAGGCGTGTGAGTGTGGGTGAATGGGTGAGTGGGTGGGTGAGTGGGTGAGGTGGGTGGGTGAGTGGGTGAGTGAGTGGGTGAGTGAGTGGGTGAGAGGGTGAGAGGGTGAGTGGGTGAGAGGGTAGGTGAGTGAGTGGATGGGTGAGTGAGTGGGTGGGTGAGTGAGTGGATGGGTGAGTGGGTGAGTGTATGGGTGAGTGGGTGAATGGGTGGGTGAGTGAGTGGATGGGTGAGTCGGTGAGTGGGTGGGTGAATGAGTGGATGGGTGAGTGAGTGGGTGAGAGGGTGGGTGAGTGGATGGGGTGAGTGAGTGGGTGGGTGAGTGGGTGGGTGAGTGGGTGGGTGAGTGAGTGGATGGGGTGAGTGGATGGGTGAGTGAGTAGATGGGTGAGTGGGTGAGTGTATGGGTGAGTGGGTGGGTGAGTGGGTGAATGAGTGGATGGGTGAGTGGGTGGGTGCGTGGCTGGGTGAATGGATGAGTGGGTGGATGGGTGGGTGAGTGGGTGGGTGAGTGAGTGGGTGAGTATGTGAGTGGATGGGTGACCGGATGGGTGAGTGGGTGGGTGAGTGCGTGGGTGAGTGGGTGAGTGAGTGGATGGGTGAATGGATGGGTGGATGGGTGGTTGGATGGGTGGGTGGATGGGTGGGTGAGTCAGTGGGTGGGTGGTGAGTGGGTGGGTGGGTGAGTGGATGGGTGAGTGGGTGGGTGAGCGGGTGAGTGGGTGAGTGAGTGGGTGAGTGAGTGGATGGGTGAATGGGTGAGTGAGTGGGTGAGTGAGTGGGTGAGTGAGTGGGTGAGTGGATGGGTGAATGGATGAGTCAGTGGGTGAGTGGGTGGGTGAGTGGGTGGGTGAGTGGATGGGTGAGTGAGTGGGTGGGTGAGTGGGTGGGTGAGTGAGTGAGTGGGTGGGAGAGTGAGTGGATGGGTGAGTGGATGGGTGAGTGAGTGGTTGGGTGGGTGGATGGGTGAGTGAGTAGATGGGTGAGTGGGTGAGTGGGAGGGTGAGTGGGTGAATGAGTGGATGGGTGAGTGGTGGGTGAGTGGATGGGTGAATGGATGAGTGGGTGGATGGGTGGGTGAGTGGGTGGGTGAGTGAGTGGGTGAGTATGTGAGTGGGTGAGTATGTGAGTGGATGGGTGAGCGGATGGGTGAGTGCGTGGGTGAGTGGGTGAGTGAGTGGATGGGTGAATGGATGGGTGGGTGGGTGAGTGAGTGAGTGGGTGGGTGATTGGGTGAGTGGGTGGGTGAGCGGGTGAGTGAGCGGGTGAGTGAGTGAGTGAGTGGATGGGTGAGTGAGTGGATGGGTGAGTGAGTGGATGGGTGAATGGATGAGTCAGTGGGTGAGTCGGTGAGTGGGTGGGTGAGTGGGTGGGTGAGTGGGTGAGTGGGTGGGTGAGTGGGTGAGTGTTCGTGACGTCATCATAAACTCGGCCCCTCCCCCTCCCTTCGGTTTTGGGGCAGGGGCTTCATGGCGATGACATCATCAAAACCTCTCAGCCAATCAGGGCGACCGGCCCCTCGCTCCCGAACCAAAACCGAACCAATCAGGAGCGAGCGCCGAGCTTCCTCCGTCACCATGGTGACCAAGCTTCCTCCGTCGTCATGGCGACCAAGATTGATTCGTCGCCATGGCGACCGCACGCGGCAACCAAATGCACCACCCCCCCCACGGGGGGGTCAATAGGTCGTGGGGTCAATAGGTCACAGGTAATGTCGTGTCAGAGGTAGTCATTGGGTCAGAGGTGAAGACAGGCGTCAGGGGTCACGGGAAAAGTGAGGGGCGGGGTCAGGGGTCAGGGGTCAAGTGAGGGTGGGGTCAGGGGTCGAGTGAGGGGTGGGGGTCATGGGTCAGGGGTAAAGTGAGGGGGTGGGGTCATGGGTCAGGGGTAAAGTGAGGGGTGGGGGTCATGGGTCAGGGGTAAAGTTATGGGTCCAGGGGGTGGGGTCAGCGGTGGGGTCATGGGTCAGGTGTGGGGTCACGGGTAAAGTCAGGGGTCAGGCGTGGGTCAGGGGTTGAGTCGTGGGTAAAAGCGTGAGAGGTCAAAGGTCGTGTCGTCTCCATCGACCCCCTCCTCCCCCCCCCCCCGGGGGTGATGGTGCAGAGGTCACCGCGAGGTTTAACCTCAGCAGTCCGGTGACCCTGGGGTCGCGAACCCGACCGTCGGGTCACGGCAACCTTGACCAGCTCCTCGGCACAGGTCGGGTGGAGACCCAGCGTGGAGCTGAGCAGCGAGTAGGTAGCTCCACAGCTGTGAGGGAGAGGCACGGGGAGAGGGTGGGTGGGTGGGTGAGTGGGTGGGTGAGTGGGTGGGTGAGTGAGTGGGTGGGTGAGTGGGTGGGTGGGTGAGTGGGTGGGTGGGTGAGTGGGTAGGTGAGTGAGTGGGTGAGTGAGTGGGTGGGTGAGTGGGTGAGTGAGTGGGTGAGTGAGTGAGTGAGTGGGTGAGTGAGTGGGTGAGTGGGTGAGTGTGTGGGTGGGTGGGTGGGTGAGTGAGTGGGTGAGTGGGTGGGTGAGTGAGTGAGTGGGTGAGTGAGTGAGTGGGTGGGTGGGTGAGTGAGTGGGTGAGTGGGTGGGTGAGTGAGTGAGTGGGTGAGTGAGTGGGTGAGTGAGTGAGTGAGTGGGTGAGTGAGTGAGTGGGGTGAGTGAGTGAGTGAGTGGGTGAGTGAGTGAGTGAGTGGGTGAGTGGAGTGGGTGGGTGAGTAGGTGAGTGAGTGAGGTAGGTGAGTGAGTCGGGTAGTGAGTGAGTGAGTGTGGTAGTGAGTGGGTGGTGGAGACCCAGCGTGGAGCTGAGCAGCGAGTAGGTAGCTCCACAGCTGTGAGGGAGAGGCACGGGGAGAGGGTGGGTGGGTGGGTGGGTGAGTGGGTGGGTGAGTGGGTGGGTGGGTGAGTGGGTGGGTGGGTGAGTGGGTGGGTGGGTGAGTGGGTAGGTGAGTGAGTGGGTGAGTGAGTGGGTGGGTGAGTGGGTGAGTGAGGCGGGTGAGTGAGTGGTGAGTGGGTGAGTGAGTGGGTGAGTGAGTGGGTGAGTGGGTGAGTGTGTGGGTGGGTGGGTGGGTGAGTGAGTGGGTGAGTGGGTGGGTGAGTGAGTGAGTGGGTGAGTGAGTGAGTGGGTGGGTGGGTGGGTGAGTGAGTGGGTGAGTGGGTGGGTGAGTGAGTGAGTGGGTGAGTGAGTGGGTGAGTGAGTGGGTGAGTGTGTGAGTGAGTGAGTGGGTGGGTGAGTGAGTGGGTGGGTGAGTGAGTGAGTGAGTGGGTGAGTGAGTGGGTGGGTGAGTAGGTGAGTGAGTGAGTAGGTGAGTGAGTCGGGTAGTGAGTGAGTGAGTGTGGTAGTGAGTGGGTGGTGGAGACCCAGCGTGGAGCTGAGCAGCGAGTAGGTAGCTCCACAGCTGTGAGGGAGAGGCACGGGGAGAGGGTGGGTGGGTGGGTGAGTGGGTGGGTGGGTGGGTGAGTGGGTGGGCGGGTGAGTGGGTGAGTGGGTGAGTGGGTGAGTGAGTGGGTGGGTGAGTGGGTGAGTGGGTGGGTGAGTGAGTGAGTGGGTGAGTGAGTGGGTGAGTGGGTGAGTGAGTAAATGGGTCAGTGATTTGAGTGAGTGGGTGGGTGAGTGAGTGGGTGAGAGGGTGGGTGAGTGGGTGGGTGAGTGAGTGAGTGAGTAGGTGAGTGAGTCGGGTAGTGGGTGAGTGGATGAGTGGGTGGGTGGGTGAGTGAGTGGGTGAGTGAGTGAGTGAGTGTGGTAGTGAGTGAGTGTGGTAGTGAGTGGTGGAGACCCAGCGTGGAAGCTGAGCAGCGAGTAGGTAGCTCCACAGCTGTGAGGGAGAGGCACGGGGAGAGGGTGGGTGGGTAGGTGGGTGAGTGGGTGGGGTGAGTGGGTGGGTGAGTGGGTGAGTGGGTGAGTGAGTGAGTGAGTGGGTGGGTGGGTGAGTGGGTGAGTGGGTGAGTGGGTGAGTGGGTGAGTAGGTGAGTGGGTGAGTAGGTGAGTGAGTGAGTGAGTGGGTGGGTAAGTGAGTGAGTGGGTAAGTGAGTGAGTGGGTGAGTGGGTGGGTGGGTGAGTGAGTGGGTAGGTGGGTGAGTGAGTGAGTGGGTGAGTGAGTGTGTGAGTGAGAGGGTGGGTGGGTGAGTGAGTGTGTGAGTGAGTGAGTGAGTGGGGTGGGTGGGTGAGTGGGTGAGTGAGTGGGTGGGTGAGTGAGTGGGATGGGTGAGTGAGTGAGTAGGTGAGTGAGTGGGTGAGTGGGTGAGTGAGTGAGTGAGTAAGGTGAGTGGAGTGAGTAGGTGAGTGAGTGTGGTAGTGAGTGAGTGTGGTAGTGAGTGAGTGGTGGAGACCCAGCGTGGAGGCTGAGCAGCGAGTAGGTAGCTCCACAGCTGTGAGGGAGAGGCACGGGGAGAGGGTGGGTGGGTGGGTGAGTGAGTGGGTGGGTGAGTGAGTGAGTGGGTGGGTGGGTGAGTGAGTGGGTGAGTGGGTGGGTGAGTGGGTGGGTGGGTGAGTGAGTGGGTGGGTGAAGTGAGTGGGTGAGTGAGTGGGTGGGGTGAGTAAGTGGGTGGGTGGGTGAGTGAGTGAGTGGTGGAGACCCAGCGTGGAGCTGGAGCAGCGAGTAGGTAGCTCCACAGCTGTGAGGGAGAGGCACGGGGGGAGAGGGGTGGGTGGGTGGGTGAGTGGGTGGGTGGGTGGGTGAGAGGGTGGGTGGGTGGGTGGGTGGGTGAGTGAGTGGGTGGGTGAGTGGGTGAGAGGGTGAGTGGGTGAGTGAGTGTGTGGGTGAGTGGGTGAGTGAGTGAGTCGGGTAGTAGGTGAGTGAGTCGGGTAGTGGGTGAGTGTGGTAGTGGGTGAGTGTGGTAGTGAGTGAGTGGTGGAGACCCAGCGTGGAGCTGAGCAGCGAGTAGGTAGCTCCACAGCTGTGAGGGAGAGGCACGGGGGAGAGGGTGGGTGGGTGGGTGAGTGGGTGGGTGAGTGGGTGGGTGAGTGAGTGGGTGGGTGGGTGGGTGAGTGGGTGGGTGAGTGAGTGGGTGGGTGGGTGAGTGGGTGAGTGAGTGTGTGGGTGAGTGGGTGGGTGAGTGAGTCGGGTAGTAGGTGAGTGAGTCGGGTAGTGAGTGAGTGTGGTAGTGGGTGAGTGTGGTAGTGAGTGAGTGGGTGAGTGAGTGGGTGAGTGAGGTGAGTGGGTGAGTGAGTGGGTGAGTGAGTGAGTGAGTGGGTGAGTGAGTGAGTGGGTGGTGAGTGAGTGAGTGGGTGAGTGAGTGAGTGAGTGGGTGAGTGAGTGGGTGGGTGAGTAGGTGAGTGAGTGAGTAGGTGAGTGAGTCGTGGTAGTGAGTGAGTGAGTGTGGTAGTGAGTGGGTGGTGGAGACCCAGCGTGGAGCTGAGCAGCGAGTAGGTAGCTCCACAGCTGTGAGGGAGAGGCACGGGGAGAGGGTGGGTGGGTGGGTGAGTGAGGTGAGTGGTGAGTGAGTGAGTGGGTGGGTGAGTGGGTGAGTAGGTGGTGAGTGAGTGGGTGAGTGAGGTGGGTGAGTGAGTGGGTGGGTGAGTGAGTGGGTGGGGAGTGGAGTGAGTGGGTTGAGTGAGTGGGTGAGTGAGGTGAGTGAGTGGGTGAGGTAGTGGGTGGGTGAGTGGGGTGAGGTGAGTGGGGTGAGACGTGAGTGAGGGGTGAGTGAGTGGGTGAGTGAGTTGGTGAGTGAGTGAGTGAGTGGTGAGTGGTGAGTGGGTGAGTGAGTGAGTGGGTGGGTGAGTGAGTGAGTAGGTGAGTGAGTCGGGTAGTGAGTGAGTGAGTGTGTGAGTGAGTGAGTATGGTGAGTGAGTAGGTGAGTGAGTAGATGAGTGAGCGGGTAGTGGGTGAGTGGGTGAGTGAGTGGGTGGGTGGGTGGGTGAGTGGGTGAGTGGGTGAGTGAGTGGGTGGGTGGGTGAGTGGGTGAGTGAGTGGGTGGGTGGGTGGGTGAGTGGGTGAGTGAGGTTTGGAGTGGGTGGTCGGTGAGTGGGGTGAGTGGGTGACGTGCGTGGGTGGGTGAGTAGGTGGGTGAGTGGGTGGGTGAGTGAGTGGGTGAGTGGGTGGGTGGGTGAGTGAGTGGGTGGGTGAGTGGGTGAGTGAGTGAGTAGGTGAGTGGTGGTGGGTGAGTGGTGAGTGGGTGAGTGGGTGAGGTGAGTAAATGGGTCAGTGATTGAGTGAGTGGGTGGGTGGGTGAGTGGGTGACGTGGCGTGAGTGAGTGGGTGGTGGGTGAGTGGGTGAGTGGGTGAGTGAGTGGGTGGGTGAGTAGGTGGGTGAGTGGGTGGGTGAGTGAGTGGGTGAGTGGGTGGGTGGGTGAGTGAGTGGGTGGGTGAGTGGGTGGGTGAGTGGGTGAGTGAGTGAGTAGGTGAGGGGGTGGGTGAGTGGTTGAGTGGGTGAGTGGGTGAGTGAGTAAATGGGTCAGTGGACTGAGTGAGTGGGTGGGTGAGTGAGTGGGTGGGTGAGTGGGTGAGTGGGTGATGTGAGTAGGTGAGTGAGGAGTATGTGAGTGTGGTAGTGGGTGAGTGAGTGGGTGATAAGGTGAGTGAGTGGGTGAGTGAGTGGGTGAGTGAGTGGGGTGAGTGGGTGAGAGGGTGAGTGAGTGAGTGAGTGGGTGGGTGGGTGAGTGAGTGGGTGAGTGGATGAGTGAGTTTCTTTAGTAATGTGAGTGTGTTTGTGAGTGAGTTAGTGAGTGTTTTTCCGTGTGTGAGTGTGTTAGTGAGTGTGTGAGTGTGTTTGTGAGTGTGTGAGTGTGTTTGTGATGTGTGTTAGTGAGTTAGTGAGTGTGTGAGTGTGTTTGTGAGTGTGTTTGTGAGTGAGTAGTGAGTGTGTTTGTGAGTGTGTTTGTGAGGATGTTTGTGAGTGTGTGAGTGAGTGTTGTGAGTGTGTATGTGAGTATGTTTGTAAGTGTGTGTGTGAGTGTGTTAGTATGTTAGTGAGTATTTGAGTTAGTGAGTGTGTTAGTATGTTAGTGTGTTTGTGAGTGGTTTGTGAGTGAGTATGTTAGTGAGTTTGTTAGTGAGTATGTTTGTGAGTGTGTTAGTATGTTAGTGTGTTTGTGAGTATGTTAGTGAGTATGTTAGTGAGTGTGTTAGTATGTTAGTGAGTATGTGAGTGTGTGAGTGTGTTAGTATTTTAGTGAGTATGTGAGTATGTTTGTGAGTGTGTTAGTATGTTAGTGAGTATGTGAGTGTGTGAGTGTGTTAGTATGTTAGTGAGTATGTTAGTGTGTGAGTGTGTTTTGTGAGTGTGTTTGTGAGTATGTTTGTGAGTGTGTTTGTGAGTGTGTTTGTGAGTATGTTTGTGAGTGTGTTTGTGAGTGTGTGAGTGTGTTTGTGAGTGTGTTTGTGAGTATGTTTGTGAGTGTGTTTGTGAGTGTGTGAGTGTGTTTGTGAGTATGTTAGTGAGTGTGTTTGTGAGTGTGTTTGTGAGTATGTTTGTGAGTATGTTTGTGAGTGTGTTAGTGAGTATGTTAGTATGTTAGTGAGTATGTGAGTGTGTTTGTGAGTGTGTGTGTTAGTGAGTGTGTTAGTGAGTATGTTTGTGAGTATGTTAGTGTGTTTGTGAGTATGTTAGTGAGTATGTTAGTGAGTGTGTTAGTATGTTAGTGAGTATGTGAGTGTGTGAGTGTGTTAGTATGTTAGTGAGTATGTGAGTGTGTGAGTGTGTTAGTATGTTAGTGATGTATGTGAGTGGTTTGTGAGTGTGTTTGTGAGTGTGTTGTGAGTATGTTTGGTGAGTGTGTTTGTGAGTGTGTTTGTGAGTATGTTGTGAGTGTGTTTGTGAGTGTGTGAGTATGTTTGTGAGTGTGTTTGTGAGTATGTTTGTGAGTGTGTTTGTGAGTGTGTGAGTGTGTTTGTGAGTTTGTTTGTGAGTATGTTTGTGAGTGTGTTTGTGAGTGTGTTTGTGAGTATGTTTGTGAGTATGTTTGTGAGTGTGTTAGTGAGTGTGTTAGTATGTTAGTGAGTATGTGAGTGAGTATGTTAGTGAGTATGTGAGTGTGTGTGTTAGTGAGTGTGTTAGTGAGTATGTTTGTGAGTGTGTTAGTATGTAGTGAGTATGTGAGTATGTTTGTGTTTGTCCGTGTGTGAGTGTGTTAGTGAGTTAGTGAGTGTGTTAGTATGTTTGTGAGTATGTTTGTGAGTGTGTGAGTGAGTATGTGAGTATGTTTGTGAGTGTGTGAGTGTGGATCTGAGTTAGTGAGTGTGTTAGTATGTGAGTATGTTTGTGAGTGTGTGAGTGTGTTAGTATGTGAGTATGTTTGTGAGTATGTTAGTATGTTAGTGAGTATGTTAGTATGTTAGTGAGTATGTTAGTGAGTATGTTAGTATGTTAGTGAGTATGTTAGTGAGTATGTTAGTGAGTATGTTAGTGAGTATGTTAGTGAGTATGTTAGTGAGTATGTTAGTGAGTATGTTAGTGAGTATGTTAGTATGTTAGTGAGTATGTTAGTGAGTATGTTAGTGAGTATGTTAGTGAGTATGTTAGTATGTTAGTGAGTATGTTAGTGAGTATGTTAGTATGTTAGTGAGTATGTTAGTGAGTATGTTTGTCCGTGTGTGAGTAAGGTTAGTGAGTTAGTGAGTGTGTTAGTATGTTAGTGAGTTTGTGAGTATGTTTGTGAGTATGTGAGTATGTTTGTGAGTGTGTGAGTATGTTAGTGAGTATGTGAGTATGTTTGTGAGTTAGTTAGTATGTTAGTGAGTATGTTAGTGAGTATTTGTGAGTATGTTAGTGAGTATGTTAGTGAGTGTTAGTATGTTAGTGAGTATGTTAGGGAGTATGTTAGTGAGTATGTGAGTATGTTTGTGAGTGTGTTTGTGAGTATGTGAGTATGTTTGTGAGTATGTGAGTATGTTTGTGAGTGTGTGAGTATGTTTGTGAGTATGTGAGTATGTGAGTATGTTTGTGAGTTAGTTAGTATGTTAGTATGTTGTGAGTATGTTTGTGAGTTAGTCAGTATGTTAGTGAGTATGTTTGTGAGTATGTTTGTGAGTGTGTTTGTGAGTGTGTGAGTGTGTTTGTGAGTGTGTTTGTGAGTGTGTTTGTGAGTGTGTTGTGAGTATGTTTGTGCAGTATGTTTGTGAGTGTGTTAGTGAGTGTGTTAGTATGTTAGTGAGTATGTGAGTGTGTTTGTGAGTGTGTGTGTTAGTGAGTGTGTTAGTGAGTATGTTTGTGAGTGTGTTAGTATGTTAGTGTGTTTGTGAGTATGTTAGTGAGTATGTTAGTATGTTAGTGAGTGTTAGTATGTTAGTGAGTATGTTAGGGAGTATGTTGGTGAGTATGTTAGTGAGTATGTTAGTGAGTATGTTAGTGAGTATGTTAGTATGTTAGTGAGTATGTGAGTGTGTGAGTGTGTTAGTATGTTAGTGAGTATGTGAGTGTGTGAGTGTGTTTGTGAGTGTGTTTGTGAGTATGTTTGTGAGTGTGTTTGTGAGTGTGTTTGTGAGTATGTTTGTGAGTGTGTTTGTGAGTGTGTGAGTGTGTTTGTGAGTGTGTTTGTGAGTATGTTTGTGAGTGTGTTTGTGAGTGTGTGAGTGTGTTTGTGAGTGTGTTTGTGAGTATGTTTGTGAGTGTGTTTGTGAGTGTGTTTGTGAGTATGTTTGTGAGTGTGTTTGTGAGTGTGTTAGTGAGTGTGTTAGTATGTTAGTGAGTATGTGAGTGTGTTTGTGAGTGTGTGTGTTAGTGAGTGTGTTAGTGAGTATGTTTGTGAGTGTGTTAGTATGTTAGTGAGTATGTGAGTATGTTTGTGTTGTCCGTGTGTGAGTGTGTTAGTGAGTTAGTGAGTGTGTTAGTATGTTTGTGAGTATGTTTGTGAGTGTGTGAGTGTGTTAGTATGTGAGTATGTTTGTGAGTATGTTTGTGAGTGTGTATGTTTAGTATGTTTGTGAGTGTGTTAAGTGAGTGAGTATGTTAGTGAGTATGTTAGTATGTTAGTGAGTATGTTAGTGAGTATGTTAGTATGTTAGTGAGTATGTTAGTGAGTATGTTAGTATGTTAGTGAGTATGTTAGTGAGTATGTTAGTGAGTATGTTAGTGAGTATGTTAGTGAGTATGTTAGTATGTTAGTGAGTATGTTAGTGAGTATGTTAGTGAGTATGTTAGTGAGTTAGTGAGTATGTGAGTATGTTAGTGAGTTTGTGAGTATGTTTGTGAGTATGTTTGTGAGTATGTGAGTATGTTTGTTAGTGTGTGAGTATGTTTGTGAGTATGTGAGTATGTTTGTGAGTTAGTTAGTATGTTTGTGAGTATGTTTGTGAGTATTTTTGTGAGTATGTTTGTCCGTGTGTGAGTATGTTAGTGAGTTAGTGAGTGTGTTAGTATGTTAGTGAGTATGTTTGTGAGTATGTTGTGAGTATGTGAGTATGTTTGTGAGTGTGTTTGTGAGTATGTGAGTATGTTTGTGAGTATGTGAGTATGTTTGTGAGTGTGTGAGTATGTTTGTGAGTATGTGAGTATGTGAGTATGTTTGTGAGTTAGTTAGTATGTTAGTATGTTTGTGAGTATGTTTGTGAGTTAGTCAGTATGTTAGTGAGTATGTTTGTGAGTGTGTTTAGTGAGTTAGTGAGTGTGTTAGTGTGTTAGTATGTTAGTATGTGAGTATGTTTGTGAGTGTGTTAGTGAGTTAGTGAGTGTGTTAGTATGTGAGTGTGTTTGTGAGTGTGTTAGTGAGTGTGTTAGTATGTGAGTGTGTGAGTGTGTTTGTGAGTATGTTAGTGAGTATGTTTGTGAGTGAGTTAGTGAGTGTGTTAGTATGTTAGTATGTGAGTATGTTTGTGTGAGTGTGTTAGTATGTGAGTGTGTATGTGAGTATGTTTGTGAGTATGTTTGTCTGTGTGAGTGTGTTAGTATGTTAGTGTAGGTGAGTATGTTTGTGAGTGTGTTTGTGAGTTAGTGAGTGTGTAGTATGTTAGTGAGTGTGTTAGTGAGTATGTTTGTGAGTATGTTTAGTGAGTGTGTTAGTATGTTTGTGAGTGTGTTTGTGAGTGTGTTTGTGAGTGTTGTCCGTGTGTTAGCATGTAGTGAGTATGTATGTGAGTATGTTGTGAGTAGTGAGTATGTTAGTGAGAATGTTTGTGAGTGTGTTAGTGAGTGAGTTAGTGAGGTGTTAGTATGTGAGTATGTTAGTGAGTATGTTTGTGAGTGTGTTAGTGAGTGAGTTAGTGAGTGTGTCAGTATGTTAGTGTGTTTGTGAGTATGTTAGTGAGTGTGTTTGTGAGTATGTTTGTGAGTGTGTTTTGAGTGTTTGTGAGTGTGTTAGTGTGTTAGTATGTGAGTAGTTTGTGAGTATGTTTGTGAGTGTGTTAGTATGTTGTGAGTGAGTTAGTGAGTGTGTAGTAGTTAGTGTGTATGTGAGTATGTAGTGAGTGAGTATGTGAGTATGTTTGTGAATGTGTTAGTATGTTTGTGAGTGAGTTAGTGAGTGTGTTAGTATGTAGTATTAGTGAGTATGTGAGTATGTTTGTGAGTAGTTAGTATGTTAGTTAGTATGTAGTATGTGAGTATGTTTGTGAGTATGTTGTGAGTATGTAGTATGTGAGTATGTTTGTGAGTGTGTTAATATGTTAGTAAGTATGTATGTGAGTGTTAGTATGTTTGGAGTGTGTTAGTATGTTAGTGAGTATGTCTTAGTAGTTTGTGAGTATGTTTGTGTGTTGGTATGTTGTGAGTATGTTTGTTAGTATGTTAGTATGTAGTGAGTATGTTAGTGAGTTAGTGAGTATGTTTGTGAGTATGTTGTGAGTGTGTTTGTGAGTATGTGAGTATGTTAGTGTGTTAGTGTGTTAGTATGTTTGTGTGTATGTTAGTATGTGAGTATGTTAGTGAGTATGTGAGTGTGTTTGTGAGTTTGTGTGTGAGTATGTTTGTATGTATGTTAGTATGTTAGTATGTGAGTATGTTTGTCCGTGTGTGAGTGAGTATGTTAGTGAGTGTGTTAGTATGTTAGTATGTGAGTATGTGAGTATGTTTGTATGTTAGTATGTGAGTATGTTAGGAGTTTGTTAGTGAGTATGTTAGTGTGTATGTTAGTATGTTAGTGAGTATGTTAGTATGTATGTGAGTATGTTAGTGAGTATGTGAGTGAGTATGTTAGTGAGTATGTTAGTTGTTAGTGAGTATGTTAGTGAGTAGTTTGTGAGTATGTTTGTTAGTATGTATGTTAGTATGTTAGTATGTATGTAGTATGTTAGTGTGTATGTTAGTATGTTAGTGTGTATGTTAGTATGTATGTTAGTATGTAGTATGTATGTTAGTATGTTTGTGAGTATGTTGTTAGTGAGTATGTGAGTATGTATGTTAGTGTGTAGTATGTTGTTAGGAGTATGTTAGTATGTGTGTTAGTATGTTTGTTAGTGTGTTAGTATGTTAGTGAGTTAGTGAGTATGTTTGTTAGTATGTAACGTGAGTATGTTTGTGAGTATGTTTGTTAGTATGTTTGTGAGTATGTTAGTGAGTATGTGAGTATGTTAGTGAGTTAGTATTAGTATGTATGTTAGTATGTATGTTAGTATGTTAGTATTTTGTTAGTGAGTTAGTATGTTACTATGTATGTTAGTATGTGAGTGTGTTTTGAGTATGTTAGTATGTTTGTGAGTAGTTAGTATGTTTGTTAGTATGTTAGTATGTACGTTAGTATGTTAGTATGTATGTTAGTATGTTAGTATGTTTGTTAGTGAGTTAGTATGTTAGTATGTATGTTAGTATGTGAGTATGTTAGTGAGTTAGTATGTTAGTATGTATGTTAGTATGTTAGTATGTATGTTAGTATGTTAGTGAGTTAGTATGTTAGTATGTTAGTGAGTATGTGAGTATGTTAGTGAGTTAGTATGTTAGTAGTTCGTTAGTATGTTGTTAGTATGTTGTTAGTGTTAGTATGTGAGTGTGTTGTGGTATGTTAGTATGTTAGTATGTATGTGAGTGTGTTTGTGAGTATGTTAGTAGTTAGTATGTTTGTTAGTATGTTTGTATGTTTGTTAGTATGTTTGTTAGTATGTAGTATGTTTGTTGGTATGTGAGTGGTATGTGAGTATGTTAGTGAGTATGTAGTATGGTTGTAGTTTGTTAGTATGTTTGTTAGTATTTGTATGTTTATTAGTAGTTTGTTAGTATGTTAGTATGTGAGTATGTAGTTAGTAGTTAGTATTATGTTTGTTAGTATGTTTGTAGTATGTTAGTAGTATGTTTGTTGGTATGTTTGTTAGTATGTGAGTATGATGTTAGTATGTTAGTATTATGTTGTTAGTATGTTTTAGTATGTTAGTATGTTAGAGTATATTTGTTAGTATGTTTGTAGTATGTGAGTATGTATGTTAGTATGTAGTATTATGTTTGTTAGTATGTTAGTGTGTTGTGAGTATGTAGTATGTGAGTGTGTTTGTTAGTATGAGAATGTGTTAGTATGTTAGTATTATGTTTGTTAGTATTTTGTTAGTATGTAGTATGTAGTAGTAGTTTGTTAGTATGTTGTTAGTATGGAGTATGTATGTTAGTATGTTAGTATTATGTTTGTTAGTATGTTGTTAGTATGTTAGTGTGTTTGTGAGTATGTTAGTATGTGAGTGTGTTGTTAGTATGTGAGTATGTATGTTAGTTATGTTAGTATGTATGTTAGTATGTTAGTATGTTGTGAGTATGTATGTTAGTATGTTAGTAGTATGTTTGTTAGTATGTTAGTATGTATGTAGTATGTTAGTATGTTTGTAGTATGTTTGTAGTATGTTAGTATGTATGTTTGTAGTATGTTTGTTAGTATGTTAGTATGTTAGTAGTAGGTTTGTTAGTATGTTGTTAGTAGTGAGTATGTATGTTAGTATGTAGTTGTTTGTAGTATGTTTGTTAGTATGTTTGTTAGTATGTTAGTAGTATGTTTGTTAGTATGTTGTGAGTGTGCTATCTACCGCAGGGCTAAAGCGAAACCCTGGATTATCTCCCGCCGTTGGGTCCCAGGAAGTGGATTCCCAGAATCCTTTGCTCTCCTGCCCGCTCACAGACCACTGATCACTCACACACCACACACATCATACATTAGCATACATTAGCATACATTAGCGTGCATTAGCGTGCATTAGCATACACTGGCATGAATTAACACAAGCATTGCGTGTTATCATAGTCATGAGTTGTGGTGAGTGTATGAGTGTGTGTGTGTGTATGAGTGAGTGTATGAGTGAGTGTATGAGTGAGTGAGTATATGAGTGAGTGTATGAGTGAGTGTATGAGTGAGTGTGTGTATGAGTGAGTGTATGAGTGAGTGTCTGAGTGAGTGAGTATATGAGTGTATGAGGACTGTATGAGTGAGTGTATGAGTGTATGAGTGAGTGTATGAGTGAGTGAGTGTATGAGTGAGTGAGTATATGAGTGAGTGTATGAGTGAGTGTATGAGTGAGTGTAGAGTGTATGAGTGAGTGTATGAGTGAGTGAGTGTATGAGTGAGTGAGTGTATGAGTGAGTGAGTGTATGAGTGAGTGAGTGTATGAGTGAGTGAGTGAGTGTATGAGTGAGTGAGTGTATGAGTGAGTGTATGAGTGAGTGAGTGTATGAGTGAGTGAGGTATGAGGAGTATGAGTGAGTGAGTGTATGAGGTGAGTGAGTGTATGAGTGAGTGAGTGTATGAGTGAGAGTATGAGTGAGTGTATGAGTGAGTGAGTGTATGAGTGAGTGAGTGTAGAGTGAGTGAGTGTATGAGTGAGTGAGTGTATGAGTGAGTGTATGAGTGAGTGAGTAAGTGAGTGTATGAGTAAGTGTATGAGTGAGTGTATGAGTGAGTGTATGAGTGAGTGTATGAGTGAGTGAGTGTACGAGTGAGTGTATGAGTGAGTGAGTGAGTGTATGAGTGAGTGAGTGGAGAGTGAGTGTGTGTATGAGTGAGTGTATGAGTGAGTGTATGAGTGAGTGTATGAGTGAGTGAGTGTATGACGTGAGTGAGTTTATGAGTGAGTGTGTGAGTGAGTGATGAGTGAGTGAGTGTATGAGTGAGTGTATGAGTGAGTGAGTGTATGAGTGAGTGAGTGTATGAGTGAGTGAGTGTATGGTGAGTGTATGAGTGAGTGAGTGTAAGTATGAGTGAGTGTAACAGTGAGTGAGTGTAACAGTGAGTGAGTGTAACAGTGAGTGTACAGTGAGTGAGTGTAACAGTGAGTGTAACAGTGAGTGTAACGTGAGTGAGTGTAACGTGAGTGTAACAATGAGGTAACAGTGAGTGTAACAGTGAGTGAGTGTAAACAGTGAGTGTAACAGTGAGTGAGTGTAACAGTGAGTGTAACAGTGAGTGAGTGTAACAGTGAGTGTAACAGTGAGTGTAACAGTGAGTGAGTGTAACAGTGAGTGTAACAGTGAGTGAGTGTAACAGTGAGTGTAACAGTGAGTGAGTGTAACAGTGAGTGAGTGTAACAGTGAGTGTAACAGTGAGTGAGTGTAACAGTGAGTGTAACAGTGAGTGTAACAGTGAGTGAGTGTAACAGTGAGTGTAACAGTGAGTGTAACAGTGAGTGAGTGTAACAGTGAGTGTAACAGTGAGTGTAACAGTGAGTGAGTGTAACAGTGAGTGTAACAGTGAGTGTAACAGTGAGTGAGTGTATGAGTGAGTGAGTGTATGAGTGAGTGTATGAGTGAGTGTAACAGTGAGTGAGTGTAACAGTGAGTGAGTGTAACAGTGAGTGTAACAGTGAGTGTAACAGTGAGTGAGTGTAACAGTGAGTGTAACAATGAGTGTAACAGTGAGTGTAACAGTGATGTACAGTGAGTGAGTGTAACAGTGAGTGTAACAGTGAGTGAGTGTAACAGTGAGTGTAACAGTGAGTGAGTGTAACAGTGAGTGTACAGTGAGTGTAAAAGTGAGTGTAACAGTGAGTGAGTGTAACAGTGAGTGAGTGTACAGTGAGTGTAACAGTGAGTGAGTGTAACAGTGAGTGTAACAGTGAGTCTAACGTGAGTGGTGTAACAGTGAGTGTAACAGTGAGTGTAACAGTGAGTGAGGTGTAACAGTGAGTGTAACAGTGAGTGTAACAGTGAGTGAGTGTAACAGTGAGTGTAACAGTGAGTGTAACAGTGAGTGAGTGTAACAGTGAGTGTAACAGTGAGTGTAACAGTGAGTGAGTGTAACAGTGAGTGTAACAGTGAGTGTAAGAATGAGTGTAACAGTGAGTGAGTGTAACAGTGAGTGTAACAGTGAGTGTAACAGTGAGTGAGTGTAACAGTGAGTGTAACAGTGAGTGTAACAGTGAGTGAGTGTAACAGTGAGTGAGTGTAACAGTGAGTGTACAGTGAGTGAGTGTATGAGTGTAACACTGAGTGTGACAGTGAGTGTAACAGTGAGTGTAACAGTGAGTGAGTGTACAGTGAGTGTAACAGTGAGTGTATGAGTGAGTGTAACAGTGAGTGAGTGTAACAGTGTAACAGTGAGTGTAACAGTGAGTGAGTGTAACAGTGAGTGTAACAGTGAGTGTAACAGTGAGTGTAACAGTGAGTGAGTGTAACAGTGAGTGTAACAGTGAGTGTAACAGTGAGTGAGTGTATGAGTGAGTGTATGAGTGTAACAGTGAGTGAGTGAATGAGTGAGTGTAACAGTGAGTGAGTGTAACAGTGAGTGTAACAGTGAGTGTAACAGTGAGTGAGTGTTAA